>QTSX02000943.1:90648-127626 GCA_014839935.2 Entomophthora muscae | reverse complement strand
GGCATAATTTGAATAGAAGGCGGGGGAGACAAAAGGAACCAGGACCCGGAAGAGTTCACTGTCAATGTTTTCCAACAAAAAAAGGTAATTATTATAAAAAAAATTTAATTATAATTTTTTATGTACCTTCACAGGTTTCCTCCTTGCCTACAGCTTTGGCAGGCTTTGCCATTCTTGGCGCAAACAGTTGTGCAGGCAATTCTTTATCCTCTGTCCTTGCCTGCTTGGTAGGTTTTAGGTGGGCATACATTTCAGGGTCATCTGTACAGAAGACAACACGGAAAGATTGTATGCCTTAAATTGCAGGCCCTCAACCACTGTCTTCTGGATGTTGAGAAGATGCTCAATGGTCTTCTCAGGGGTGTCTGGTATTTTTGTCATTAGGGCTTTTGTAGACACCTTGTCTATTTTGTCTTTGTCAACAACAGTGGACTTCACTTTGGCTTTGACCTTGCGGTCAATGTCTTTGATTTTGGCAATTGCCAAGTCAAGATCCTTCAGAAGCTTCTCCAATTCTCTCATTGATTTTTTACTAACCTTTCCATATGTTTTTATAGCTTTTGCCCTAATAAACTCTGTGTTATTTTGATATTATTGCCTCTTTGTTTATTCCTGTTTGTTTTCACATTTGCTACACTATCCCATCTTTTTACCCATTGTGTATATGTTTTACGCTCATCTCAATATGTGTTGTTTGCTTTGTGTTGGCATTGTTTCCTTAATTAAAATATTATTTTTGGCGCTTTGCACAGCCCCTTGTGAAAATATTAACAAAAATTTGGTGATCAGCTAAATTTGAATTAGAAAATTATAGGTTAACTGTTTTTAGATAAAGTTGTTACTGATCCAAATTCAAAACCTTAATGATAAACTTCAAGCCAATCAGGAGCCAAGTGATAAAGTGATTATTGTGGCATAAAGGGTCTTTCAATAATTCTTTGATGCATGTGCGCTAATTAATATGATTGGCTGGTTGTTTTGCCATTGTGTGCCATTTCCACTATGGCAAGTTGTTGATAGACTAGTGCTAACCCAGCAGCTGATTGGGCACCAGTCCACTAACAACTTTCCACAGCGGCAATGGCACACAATGGCAAAACAACCAGCCAATCATATTAATTAGCACACATGCATCAAAGAATTATTAAAAGACCCTTTATGTCACAACAATAACTTTATCACTTGGCTCCTGATTGGCTTAAAGTTTATCATTAAGGTTTTGAATTTGGATCAGTAACAACTTTATCTAAAAACAGTTAACCTATAATTTTATAATTCAAATTTAGCTAATCACCATATTGTTGTTAATATTTTCACAAGGGACTGTGTTTGGGTACTAAAAATAACTGTGTTCTGGATTTAGATACACAGCATAGTAAATATATGATTTTATAGAAATAAGCTGAACATAAGGGTGAACACAACTATAAACAAAGAGAACATGAACAATTGAAATTCAAAATAAAGATAATATAAATAGAAAATGTTTGGCAACAGGGGGTTTATTGGGGCGGGGAAGAGTGATGCCTAGTAGGCAGAATAGCACAGGAAGGAAGAAGTAGAGGCGGTGCAGGCCTGGGGGGTCTGGGATTGAGTGTGTGGGGCTGGAAGGTGGGGGTAGGGGTAGTGGTGGCAGGGGTAGGGGTAGGAGGATTGTGTGTGATGGCCATCATATAACACTTGTTATATTCCTTGTCCGTCATTGGCTGGATGGGCTAGTAGGTGGCTATGGCATGGGGTGGGAGGCACTTATCCTTACGTGATTGATTGCCCATGTTCATATGGAAAATCATTTGCGCAAACAGGTCAGCCACCATTTGGTGACCAAAGAGAGAATTGTGGTCAAGGACCCCAAGATAGTGGTTGTTGAAAGCCTGAGAGTGGTGCCCCTGTAATGTGGATCTGATGTTGAAGAACACAACATCAGCCAGATGGATGTCAGCGTGGCCAGCAGGGTAGACTGGGGACTGATGTCCGTGTTGCTGGATGGCCCTGAGGACGGTAGAGCTACCCTCCATCTGGTGGCTCAAGAAAACCTGGTGCTTGGAATTTGAGCCATCCCAGGAGTCAAGTAATCCACTGAGGATGTGGCTGTACAAGTAGTCATTGGTGAAATCTGGGTTTGTCTGATAGTAGACAAAACCCTTGGCCAAAACAGCCAGAAATGCACCAATAAACGTGCCCTTCTTGACCTTCTTTCTCCCTTTTTGGGTGGCAGCTCTTTCTTGGGCACCAAAATTGTCAAAAGCTATTGATAGCTTATAGTGGGAGATAAACATGACATCATCTGATAGACTTTTCAAGCATTGGACCAGGGTTGATTCAATGTCAAGATCATACAGGGAATCCTCAGCGCCATCCCATTAGTTGCCAGCAAAATTGGTAATAACCTGTATTGAAGCCACCTTCCCATACATCCAGAGCTGCACCATGCGCTCAGACACCCAAATGCCATGATGTGCAAGTTGCTTCTGGACCTGGGTCAAGGGAAGCTTGGGATTCCGCTGCAGGAGGTCAAGCATAATTGGATACACCTCAGTGATTTGTGACTCAGGGTCCTTCTTGGGCTTCTTGGCTGTCCCAGTCAGATTCCCCTTGTTCATTAGGTTGTTGAACTCCCACATTACGGTGGCTTGTGTAAATTGCAATTGGGTTGCAATTTGTTCCCAGGACAGACCCTGCAGGTTCAGTGCCACAATTTCTTGGAGAATTTGGGCAGTGATGATTTGTTGCTTGGGCCGCAGGAGCTGAAGCCTGATTGGCTGAGGAGGGGCAGCTTGTGCAGGGGTGGGTAAGGGGGCAGGGGCAGAGCTGGACACTAGGTGACTCTAAAACAAGTCAAAGCCATAGGAGTTGGGGGTTAAGTACAGGTCAGCTTCCTTGTTACCCACATCAAAGACCTGGGTGTAAACGGGTGCCTCCACGTTCTGAGCCTTGCCTCCATTGAAGCTGGCTTGGCTGCTGGCGCTGTTGAAAATGTTGTTGCTATTAAAAACCATCTTAATCAAACCCTAGGATAAAATCACTAAAAGTAGAAATTTTAAAATTCAATGATTTATTTTTATTGTAATCTTGAGCCCATATTTGGAAGGTTCTCAAAACCATTTCATATAGATCAGGATCCATGAAAATGAATAAAATGCCTCTGTTCCTAAATTGAATAGCTGTTAATTGGCTGTTAAACTGTTATATTTCTATTTTAGGCTGCTCATACTACTCATCTTGTGTGACATCATTTTGTTTTGTGCTTGTAGAATATTGCTTCTAGATTGCTCAAATTTTGTTTCATTTTAGTTCTTCTGTTGGTACCTCATATGAATCCTGATTGGATTATAATATACTCCAGGATGGCATCCATCCATCTCACTTGTTGTGTCAGTTCATTTCATTTATGGTTTAAACAACACCGCTTGATGTTTGATATAATTTTGTATAATGGGCTAGTGAAATTTTGTTTTTGGTTTGACAGTTCATTTATTAACCAAAAATATTTGAATTAATTGAATCCTGAATCTGGCATGACTTGAATTTTGTTTAAATCTGAGGTATTTTTGGTTGTTGCCATAGCTTTTAAAACTACTGTATAGTTTCTTATTGGGTGCAGAAATTGAAAAGTAGTCAAATCAAAATCCAAAAAGGTACAAAAAAACTAGGACCACTTAATATTAAATTTTTGCAAAACATTAATATTTTATTCATTATATTTTACCAAGTTCCTCAAATCAAAATTAAGGAAATCAAAAATTGACTTTTTAGATTTAGTCACACTTTTTATAAGCTTATAAAAATTTAAATAATTAATAAAAACTTTTGAAATTCCTCATGTATATTCTTTAAGACCTGATATTTAAATATAAAAAAGAAAGGAAGTTTTTTGGTAGGTTTTTATTTTATTGAAATATTAATAAATTGGTGTGTTTTGGAGGCAATTTCAAAAAATATTAAATTAATATAATATTGTACTATGTTTTCCTATGTTATTTCAGGGGACAAAATCAATCTGCCCAAATCAAAGCGCACAAAACAAAGGGCAGAAATTGAAGTGCCTAAATTAAAATGCATTAAGTTCTTGGTTTTTCTATTGAAAATTTCTATTTTGAATTTTCCTCTTTCCCACCTCTCATTCCTCCTCAATTTTTTTTAAAGTTTTTTGGCCCCTGGCGCAGCCAAGGGGCCAACAAAACTTTAAAAAAATTTCTGTGTTGTCAAGAGGGTGGGTTATATAAAATCTGATACCAAGTAGAAAAAACTTTCTTTTTTCTTCTCTTCTCTTCTCCTTTTCTCTTCTCTTCTTCTCCTTTTCTTACCCTCAATTATCTTCTACTATCCTCTTTCCATTCTTACCCTTGATTATCTTCTATTATTCTCTCTCCATTATTACCCTCAATTATCTTCTAATATATCTTTCCATTCTTACCCTTGATTATCTTCTATTATCCTCTCTCCATTATTACCCTCAATTATCTTCTACTATATATTTTACTATATGTATTAGAGTAAAATAAGATGTATAAAATGTTTCTCTTTGATATACAACTTTGAACTATCTACATCATCTTTTGGTGAAAGTACTGTCTTTTTAACACAAAAATATTCAAGTCTTCATTTTATGATATGTAAGTGGCAGATTCTTGATATCTTTGAATATTGTGACTTATTATAAATAAGATATAAGACTATATCTTTTATTAAGTATAAAATTGTATAGTATAGCTTTAATAAGAAATTAATATACTTTATATTATTTTAATGATAGGATCTATAATTTTTATTATTTAAATAAGATCACTAATAAACCAAAATACCTAAAATCATATACTTGTATCTTACAGGAAAAATCCTTTATTTTGCTTATACTCAAGTATTATTATAGCTTTACATAAGCAGGAAATTAAATTGACTTTTTTATTAAACTTATAGTTTATAAAGCAGTTTTTTGTGTAGTTTTATATTTTATATTTAATTGAATACAGTTAAATATAAATTCTAGTCTAATTTTGCTTTTGAAACTAAAATAAACTTTCTTTTAAAAGCAGCTAATTTAAGAATCTTTTTATTATCTAGCATGTACTTTTTATTGTAGAAATGAATTCCTTGGGGTCTCCATAGTCTAGAATAGTTTTTAAATATATAGTTTTATTATTATAAACTGTATTTATTCTGCTTCAAAGTTAACCTCTGGAAAATCAATTTTTGCACTTTGATCTTTGATATTTTTGATTTTTGCACCCTACATAGTGTTTCAATTTTTGCACTTTTTGGGGGTCCCATTTTTGATTTCTACACTTTTGACCTTAGGAACTTTGACCTAAGGAACTTGTCCATTTTGTTTGTGAATCAATGTATTTTGGATTGTATTTTGAATAGTTTTGCTTTGCGCGTGAGCACTTCTTTTCTGTGTTGACCCATTTTGCCCATTAACGCCAAAAATCCCTGTTAACAGAATGTATATTTTAACCTGAAAGTTAGATTTTGTTCAAATCTTAAATCATTTTGTTTAAATCTGAGGTATTTTTGGTTGTTGCCATACATTTTAAAACTACTGTATGTAAATTTTTAAATAAATTTTTATGAGGCAAAATTTTATTTTTTAAAATAAAGAGCTCATAATAGTATTTTATATTAATATTTGAACAAAACAAATTAAAAAATTTGCCTAAAGTTAAAAAAGATTTTTTTAGCTCTTGATTTTTTTATATATAGAATTTTCTTTAAATTTAAAAAATTTAATTTTGATGTATCAAATATTAAATTGAATTTTTTTTTGCACTTTTGATTTCCCCCCCTCTATTCAAAGGGGTAAATAAATTCTATTTTAAAAGCTAAATTAAATTAAGCTTAAAACTGTTGTGAATAGCATGTCCGGGTGTGATTGATTTTACCTGTGTCTGGTTCAAATCTCAAATGCAATGACTATTCCTTTTCCTTCAACTTTCAAAGAATCAATACTCTCATAAAATAGCCATAGCCATTTCTCCTTCTATCAGTAGCATCAACAAACTTTACTCCACCTATACTGGTGGCAAATAATCTTCCTGCCTACCTACCTAATGTTTTATGGTCACATGAAACTATAAATTCCATTATAATTGACCTAATAAAATCCAAGTTCAACTCATTATATTTTCTTGTTTTTTTCTATACTTTGGTGCACCTTTCTTAGCCTCACCTAAAGAAGACTATTACAAGTCCTGATTTCCCATGGCCTTAAGGTAAATCCCTTATTCATCCCTGAAGTCTAATCTCTGGCTTAGTACAGACACAATCCTGCAGCTAAGATCATACTGTTATGTTCTTTAGCCAAGCCTAAATAATCACAGAACAAAGATAGTGCTCACTACAGGGGCAGCAAGCCCCTCAGTTATCCCCTTCAACACAATATTCCCTGGGGTTTCACTTCTGCCAAATTATGAAAAATCCTCACCTGAAGTAACTAGTCCTCTTATCAAAGAAGACATCTCCAACCTGCCTATTGTTTTCACTATCCTCAATCTGCTAATGGCCCTCATCCTATTGCTTATCACACAGGCAATCTAGACTTATATCAAATACATTAGCTTTCAAAGCTTTGGTACTAATCAAGATAAGCTCAGATTTAAACAAAATAGAAGTGTAAACAAATCTATCATTAGATAATATAAATTCATTGTTTTTATTTTTGTTGTAACTGTGCTGTTTTAACAGAGTTACATGGGGAAAAGATATTTAGAAGCTAGATAATAACCTTTATTGGGAGATAGTGATTATATAGTTTATGTGAATCAAGGATAGTAGGAACAAGATTGGTGATCACACAGCTGGATGGAAGAAGGGGGGTGGCTTGATCCTGATAATGAGTCAAGCGCTAAATTGAGGTATCCACCGTGAAGGATCATCATCTGTTCATGTTGTTGGATTTGGTAATTTGAGTTGACTTCCTAGTCTGGCTTTGGGTGATCGGGTAATTGGATTGCGGTTCACAACCCCGCTTGGTTGGAACCTTGCTGGCGGGTCAAGCTTGCGGTTTTGACACACACCCCTGGCTGAAGGTCAGCCTCCTGTGGGGGCAGGTCATCAGGGAGGTCTTCAGGGGCCCAGGCGCTGTACTGAACCAGTTGTTGTTTGGTGGCAGGCAGGGCGGTTTCTTGTTGTTTCTGTCTTGCTCTGCAGGGTTGTAGGCAATCATAGTGTAGGGTCTTGTCTTGCTTACGTTTTCCAAGCCCTTGCACAAGGTAAGTGTTATTGTTGTTTACCTTCAGAATGATTGCTGGCCCTACTTTTTCAGGTTGCAACTTGCTCTTGTTGACATTCATGACCCATAATTTGTCACCAACTTCATGTCTATTGCGGATGGGAACAAATGTCCTTTGTAGGTGTTTGTCTTCTTTGGCTGTTTGCTTGCCGTTAGCCTCTACTACTTGAGGATCCAAGCAAGGGGGGGCTTGACTTGGAATTTCCAACTTAGGTCCTGTCAATGCTTGAATGATATTTGGCTGTATGCTGTATACCAGTTCAAATGGGCTTTTTCTGGTGGATCTGTTCACTTGGGTTTGGTACACAAGTAATGCAGTTGGTAGCTGCTTATACCAGTCTTCAGGTCTCCCAGCGGTGAGTTTGGCTAGGGTTTGCACAAGGCTACCATTAAGCTGCTCTACGCGTCCATTGGCCTGTGGGTGGTATGGTGTTGTGACAGTGTGTTTGACCCCATTCTTGGTGAGGTATACATTGGTGTCTTTGGAGGTCAACTCTTTGCCTCCATCAGTTATCAGGAGTTCTGGCTTTCCAAACTTGCTGATTATTTCTTTGCCAATAAATTGTTGAACATCATTGCCAGTGTGTGCCTTCACCGCTTGGGCTACTGGCCACCTTGTTGCAAATTCAATGGCAGTGATGATGTACCTTTTGTTGTTGTGCTTTCCTGGCATGGGGCCAACAGTGTCACAAGCCCATACTTTGAACAGTAGTTGGGTACAAATGGGGAGTACAGACTTTGGTGGGGTTTTGCTCTTAGAAAACTTTTTGCATACCTTGCACTGGTCTAAAACTTCCTGGACATTGTGGTATAGGGTTGGCCACCAGGCTTTATGCTTTAGGAACTCATATAAATTTTGGCTCTTAGTATGTCCAAGATCTCTGTGGTAGCAAAGAATGATTTCAACTTGCTGATGTGTGGGGATGTAGGGAATGGTCGTGCCATCTGTCATCTTTCTGTGAAGGGTCCTGTATACGTCAGCAAAAGAGTTCATTCTTGATGACTGTTTCTTTGGTGATGTCAGGTGTGCCTGCGGGGAATCCTTTGTCTTTTGTATGTAGCACTAAGAGAGGCTAGTCTGGGTCAAGCCCATTCTCTCCTCTTGAAGCACGGACATACAGGTGGGACAGGGCGTCTGCCATGGCAAGCTCAGCCTCAGGGTTGTACTGGATGAGCATGTTAAACCTCTCCAATATTTCCATCCACTGCGCTTGGCAGCGTGACAGATTTGCTTGAGTCTTGAAATAGATGAGTGACTTGTGATTGATTAGTGCTGCAAATTCTTCCTTCCGCTCTAGGTAACAGCGCCATTTGACTAGACAGTGTACAATGGCCAAAAGTTCTTTATTGTGGATAGGATATTGGCACTCACCATCTGTTAATTTTTGCAATTCATAAGCTATGGGCAGGAAGTCACTGTCATTGTTTTTGATTTGTAGTACTCCCCCAATGGATGCGTCTGAGGCGTTGGTTTCCATTTTGGTATTCCCTATATCACTTGGGGTATTGTAGGATAAGAGCTGTTCTGAGCTTCTCCTTGAGCGTCTAAAACAGAGGTCACATTGGGGGGTCCATACAAACTTAGACTTGGTGCCTGTTATGGTGGACAAGGGGGCAGTTAAGACGCCACAGTCGGGTATGAAGCGTTGTACATAGGCCACCATTCCCAAGAAGGTGTGGAGTTCTGACTTGTCCTTAGGGGGTGGCATCTTACAGATGGACTGTATCTTTTGACTGTCAGGTTTGATGCCGTCTTTGGAGACTATGTGTCCCAAGAAGGGTAGTTGCTCCCGGAAGAACTGGCATTTGGAGGGCTTGGCTAACAGTTTGTGTTGTACCAAGGTCGCAAAGACCTCTTCCAGGTCTTTGTGGTGTTGTTCCACTGAGGGAATGTAGACAATAATATTGTCCAAGTACGTAAGGGAATGTTTGCCTATGTGTGGTGCAAACACTTTGTTCATGAAGGTTACAATGGTGGACGGGGCATTGATCATGCCAAAGTTGAGTACCACACATTCTTAGGAACCGTACTTAGTGCGGAAGGCTGTTTTGGGGATGTATTTCTCCTTGATACAAATCTGATTATAGCCTGCAGTTAGATCAATCTTGGAGAAGACAGTGGCTCCTCCCAAGGCATCAAAAAGGTCGTCAATCAGTGGCAGTGGGTAACAATTCTTAATAAAGATTTTGTTTAAGGTGCAGTAGTCTGTGACCAGGCATAAGGTACCGTCCTTTTTAGCCACAAAGAATACGGCGGCCCCAAAGGGAGACCAAGAGGGGCGGATAAGTCCTTCTTCTAGTGCCTCTTTGAGATAGGCGCATAGGGCGCTGTCCTCATTTGGAGTCAGTCTGTAAATGGGACATGCCTTGGGTACAGCCCCCTTGAGTTGGATAGAGTGTTGGATGTGCTTCTCAGGGGGTAGCCCTGGTAACACTTCCTTAAAGATTTCCAGATGACGGGCCACAATATTGCAGTCCTGAGGCGTGGAGGTATCCTGGTGGTCTTTGAAGTGTTTGATCTCATACTGGCAGGAGTCCCAGTGAATTGCCTTCAGATTTTCCTTCTTGTCCAAGGTCTCAGTGATGTGTACAAAGACATGGTCACATAGGAGTTGGTCCACGAAGTCAGGGTAGATCTGGTGGTTGACGCCTTCACGCTTGATGGTCAACACAGAGGTTGCCCAGTCCACATGGGGGTTGTTTTTCTGTAACCAGTCTAGTCCCAGTACAATGTCAAACTTGGGGAAGTCAATGATGGGACCTTGGATGGTGGAGTGGATGTTCTCAAGCATGACGGAGAAGGGGGCAGTTTCCCTTGTCACAGCAATGTGGTGTTCAACAGCCAGGACCACGTTTTTAATCCACAAAGGATTAGTGGCCAGCTTGAACTTATCCACAAAGCTACTGTTGACTAAGTTTCAATTGGCGCCCAAGTCCAGGAGTGCTGAGCCTGTGTAATTGCAAAAACAGAAAGGGTAGGACATCAATTTATTGGGATGTCTGGTGATGGTGTATAGTACCAGATCTTCCAAGGGCACTTGGATCATTGGGCATTGGTCCACGTCCTTGGGTTGGTATTCATTGTTGGGCAAGTCAGGAGTGGCGTGGGGAGAACTTAGCTTGCTTAGTGCTCTTCCTGGGCTTTTCCCTCATCTTGGTTACCTTTTGTGGCGGTGATATGGAAATATGTTTGCTTTGACTGGCCATTGTTCCCATTTCCCTGTCTATTTGAACCTGTGGGTTTGTGGTTGGCGTTGTTCCCATTGCCTCCAGGAGGTGGTTGAGAGGAGCGCCCACCTAGATGGGAATCCTTGGGTCTTTCTTGTTTCCTAATTTGTGCCTTATGCAGTGCGTTGGATGTTTGCTCTGCTTTCTCCACTTCACGGTACAGGCTTTGCAGGTTGGTCACCTGATCTGGATTCACATGCCTCATCACGTGCAACTTGAGAGCGTCGTAGTACATGAGGTGTGTGGCTGCGGTGTCAAAGGCCATGTTGGATGGTGCCCAAAGATAGAGTTCCTTGTAGGCGCAGGTGAGTTCCTTCATAGTGCCTGTCTGGGTCAGGTTCTTCACTTGGCGTATGATCATGAGCGCGGTATCTTTGAGTATGAATCTTGCCAGGAAGTCTTGCTTAAAGGTATCCCAGTTCTTGTTGGTGTGCTCTTCATGCCACTTGTTGCACCAGGTGCCAGCGTCATGGGTCAGGTGAATGGAAATTTCTGTGATCCAAAATTGCTGTGGGCATTACATCTGAGCCAGCTTGCTCTGGGCAGACTGGATCCATGTGGCGGTGTTGTCATTGTTGGCCCTGGCAAAAGGTTCTAAGGCGGCGCTCCTTAGTCTTTGAGCTACATAGGGGGCATATGGTTTTATTGGCTGGTTGCGGCATCAATGAGGGAGCCTGAAAGAAACCTTGTGCAGACATGGCGTTGAAGGCAGGTAGTGGGATTACCGTGTTTTGGTATAGAACAAAACCATTGGGTATCTTGGTACCAGGAGTATACAGAGTCCAGTCAGGCAGGAGGCCAGACATGATTCTGTTGAAGATTTGTTGGCCGCGGCGTGTGCAGGCAACAGGCAGAATTTTTCAAGATAAGGTAGGATGGAGAACCTAACTGTGCTACTAATGTTGTAACTGTGCTGTTTTTAGAGTTACATGGGGAAAAGATATTTAGAAGCTAGATAATAATTTTTATTGGGAGATAGTGATTATATAGTTCATGTGAATCAAGGATAACAGGAACAAGATTGGTGATCACATGGCTGGATGGAAGGAGGGGGTGGCTTGATCCTGATAATGAGTCAAGTGCCAAAACAAGGTATCTATCATAAGGGATCATCATCTGTTCATGTTGTTGGATTTGGTAATTTGAGTTAACTTCCTAGTCTGGCTTTGAGTGACCGGATAATCAGTTTGCAGTTCACAAACCTGCTTGGTTGGAACCTTGCTGGGGGTTGAGCCTGCAGTTTTGACACTTGTTGCCATAGCTTTTAAAAACGCTGTATTTGATTCTGAGTGCTGTTTTAGAATACATTCAGGGTTGACTTGGATTTGATGGCATCATAAATTCAGATCAATCTCATTTAAGAATTTTAGACCTCCTAGAGTGATAAAGATATTGATGAGGAGCAACTTTTGGTAAAGCTTTGAATATGGAATTTAAGAAGAAGAGAAGTGTATTTTATTGGATAATACTTTAGACTTATATAGCTTGCGCTGTGGCAGGGATTTAAGCTGGATTAAAGATAAGGTTGGTCATGTGCATAATGTATTTGAGTTGTTGGATACTTGGACAAGTCATGTGCTATTGGTTTTTTGCCATTTATGGTGTGTTGAACTGTATATTGGCTTAGCACCAAACTGGTTGATGACTGGATGTTAAGTGTGTTGGCAACAACCAGAATACCCGTACATCCAGCTCCTTGATAATATCATAAATCAGAGCAATGTATGCATATTCTTAATTTTACCTTGATAAGGGCTCTATCAATTGGTGATAAGGCATAAATCAATGTCTTTCTTGATCACAAATATGACTGCTGTGCCAAATAAGGACTTGTAGGGTCAAATGAGACATTTTTTAATGTTTCATTGAGATAGAGTAGTTTTTAAACCTGTTGAGATAAAAGAATATTATTCAGTTTAGAACGCACAGGTTCAGTCACACAACAAATTACAACTTTTTAGATAGAAATAGAGGCTAATTTCACTGAAAATGTGCACTATTTGGCAAAAATGTCCAGTCACACAATGACCTATGCAAACTGGGATCAAATGTTTGATGATTCAACAAAAAATGTACCAAGCACTAGAATGCATGAGTTTCAGCCACAGAACAAAGCTACTATGTTTTTAAGAAAACATCAAACTCAGTCACAAAAGTTAAAGACTTGATCCAACAACAAACCCTAATACCAACTGAAACAGAAAGTGAAAATAACAAAAATCAAAATGAATAAGTAAATTTATAATACTGTTACCAGCTTGTCCTAATTAAGACATTAAAATATAGGATATGAAATGGAAATAAATGTTCTAAGTGTCTGTTTTGGGATTAAAATTATCAAAAAAATCAGATTTATTAATACACACAGTTAAAAATTCACATTTACAACCAAAAATAATTAATATAGAAGATTTAAGACCTAATTTGAAATAAACAGTAGTGACTACAAGCTTTTATGCTACTATATTTATACAAATAAAAATTAAAATAAATAAATAATAAAGATAGACTGATTTTAATTTTCTTTTATGCTATACCAAAATGGATGCATCACAACAACAGAGCCAAGGAGCTGAAGGAGTACGCCACAAACGTGGATGCCCTTGTGGGTCAAAAAAACATAGTGGCTGTAGTCCAGGAGGTAGACAGTGGGAGTTGTGTTGAAAAAGGTGATGAATTCCAAGCTATCAAAACACCACAACAAACCCAGGGAAGACAGACTGGAATAGCGGCTAGCATCAACCCCAAAGTCCCAAAGCTGACCAGAAAACACACCAAGGTCACCACAACCAGAACAGTAAATGACATCACCACCAAAAGGATGTCATTTTTATACAACCCTGTATACCGCCAAGATGGTATTTATGCTAGAATTATAGAGAGTGTGAACCCTGTTCTTGATACCATATACAAGCCTTATGTGAGTGATGACAAAGGGCAAGAAGACAACAAGGAGCCACAGCATTATCAAACAACAAATGGGCAGAATTTGCTCAAAAAGGTTGCTGTGTTCTACAGCTAAGTGCCTATGCCCTATGCCATGGCAGAGCCCACAGAGTTGCTTCCCAAATCCAAAAATCCAAAATACAGCGTCATCCCCAACTCCACCTGCAAGACCTTTATCAGGCTCATCAAGAAGATGCAGGACTACAAGAGGGCTACAGCTATCATTGGTATTTTTGGCAAAATCTGCTCATTGACTTCATAGTATGTTCTTGAAAAAAGGTACTGCTCTCCTTTCAGAGAAATCCCAGTGCAATTCAGCCCTATTTATTAAGGAGCACAAATGGGCTATCCATCAGTGGATTAGTTGAAACTGCCATCTTGAACTGGCAAATATACAGTCAATGGTTAACACTGTTTTTGGAATTGAGGCATTGATTTTGACTTGCTATCACACTGTGAAGAGTTTAAGATTCTCCTAAAAAACTCAGGGTTTCTCTATATAACTAAAAAAGCCTAATGAATGTTGAGTACTGTCAAAAATGAGCCAAGACATACAGTGCACTAAAGGAGAAGGGTACAGTAAAGTTCTACTATATTGAAAAATTGACCTTTGCGTCATTTATACACAATTACTATGGCTATGTGCCCAAAGGTGCCAAGGATGGCATATCCTGGTGTGTGGCTGTTTGTGCTGTGCCCTACTTAATGATAGCTCTTCTTGGTCCCCTTGGTATTGAACTATATCAAATAATCAAGGGTTTGCACAACAGTTATATCTTCCTTGAATTTCTCAAATTGGTCTAGGAGCACATCTGAATCACTAGCTTTGGGTTCACCAACATTATTGTGTTTGACAATATTGGGCTCCACAATGTGGCTAGTATTATTGAGGAATTCCCAATGATTAAGACAGGTGTGGAAATTGACTTGCAGTGATTGGCCACAGCGCCTATGCACCTATCATTTCTCCACGCCTATTCCCAATTCCTGAAGCCAATTGAGGAGGTCTTTGAGTTAATAAAGTGAGTTGTCAAGCGAGGAACCCCAACTGGGCCCAAATACTTATTTAATTTGCTACAGGTTGGGATCCATACCCTTCCAGCTGAGAATGTAATCAAGTTCTATGCCCACACTGATTCATTCATCTCCACGTGTCTTGCAAAGCAACCAATCATTTAAATAGGTGGCTTCTCTTTTATTTTTAATTTATTTTATTTTAAATATTTGTTTTTATTTAGTTTAATTTGTATCAACATACTTTTTATAATTCTGCATGAAATATCATCAGGTATAATAAAAATTAACAAAGCAGAAGAATAATGATCTATTGAAAAGTTGAATATTTTAATATATATTTAATTGTTTTAGAAGAATCTTTTACATAATTAAGTTTTAATGGAATATATATAAGTAGATTTAAATTTGAATGTGATTTGATGAAATTTATTGGGGTGTGAGCGGCAGAATTCCAGGACTTGTTGTTGAAATAAACTAGAAATTTTTATTGCTAAAGTTTATGTTGATATTAAACCTGTACTAAATAAATTGCAGCAGGTAGAATACAGGAGCACTGTGATACAATTATGCAGTAGGATCCTTTCTGGTGGAGCTGAAATTTCATAGGTGTCTGTAAAAATAATTTCATCCTAGATAAAATGCTCAATTGGGCTGTATCCAGAGCAATTGTCTTCTTGTGTAGGTATTGACAGACTTTTCCAGTTTAATTGTAAGTCCAAGAGTGCTGGAGGCCTCTGCTTTAATCCCCATAATTATAAGAATATTTACTGTAAATTCAGAACCTGAACGTAAAATGCGGGATTGACAAATCCTTGGTCCAAATTTTGAATCACTTTTGCGGGCAACTCAGCTGAGTGAAAATTAAAATATTTAATAAAATCAAACATTTAATTCTACTTTTTTTGATTTATGTAAGTTGGCAAATTTTGAATCTCTTGAGCAGATAACTCAACTAACAAAAGACAAAACACAACAAACAAATGTGGGATATATGAATCAGAAATGCGGGATTCTAATGTACAATTTGAGATTTCCTGTATTTCAAACAAATCTGAAATTGCGGGATTGTCAAATCCAAGAACCAAGTTTCAAATCATAATTGCAAGGAATTTGAAATAAATATAATTTATGGGTGTCTTAAAAAGGATGCTAAAGGATCTAGAGTGGATTTGTACTAATTCTTTAGGAATCATAGGCATTCTCAAAAATTATCCTATTCTGATTTAGGACGGCTAAAATTTAGATCATAATATTCACAAAATTACATATATAACAATAAAATTGACTAAAATGTACATTCTTCTTATTGAGTTTAAAATTTTAATAAAAATTTATTATTTCTTCTTTCAATAACAACCAAGTCAATGAGCTGTTCTCTGGCCTTGACAAAATTATGCAGGGCTACACTGGGTCTCTTAACAGTGAAGCCTCTGTCTATATCCACTCCCAACCCTCAGGCCCCTTGGCAAGCACTACCCAGGAGTGTGTTCTTTCTCCTGCGTCCTCAATCATGGCCCTGTTTGCCCATCATGCACAGGCAGCTGCTAACCCAAATCCCTTATCAGCAATGGCATCTGGAACCAGCCATTTTAGCCATGGGGTCACCCAGAGAGCCCAGGACCCCAAAACAGCCAATCCAATGGCATTGACCAGTTCACAAGATGGACATATTCCTCCCCCAGCCAATCAGCCTGCAAGAAGCAGAAGAAAACTAATCACTCCGGAGATTGTTCTCAAAATGGTTGAAAAGCAAGGGAAGCTTATGTCCCTCAGGGAAATTGCAGCCGCAATGGGGTTTGCAAAGTCTACTGTGGCTGCAACCCTGCAAGCCCACGCCAACTGTGGCCCTCTACCAAGAAGACCCCAACTGGCACCTGTACTTTGACCAAAGGTGACACAGCCCATCCCCTTATGATGGCCATTATGGAACGTGATCTGTGGATGCCCCTGGTCCAGGTACGTCTCTGGTTGGGCTTCCACGGCATCTTAACCAACAAAAGAACGGTGAATTTGTGGATGCATGGAGTTGTGGTTGATGCCAGAATCCTATCAAATTAGGTTCTTGGTGGCCCCATTTTGGTGGATACCAACCCATACAATGCAACCATTATTAATTTTATTAAAGGGAGGGCAATGAGGGCCCGTAATGATGTTATCTTCCTATCATATGCCAAGATCTCAGCCAGTATCCAAGACTTTGGAGAGAAGCTCATCCAATCTGACGTGTACAAGCGCGGCCCAATCTTGTATCATTTTGTTGGGGTTTTATTGGCAGTTTTCCCATTGGGCGTCAATTATTACTTGGCAATATCAAACACCGCAGATGGGTATGCCTACCAGACAGAGCTCAAGGCCATGCTGGAGGAGTGGGCCACACAAAACACTGTGCACACAGTTAACTGAGTGCAGAGATGGAGCAGCAGGAATGGACTACCAAAGAAATCAGGGCAGTGGGGCATACTTGTTGGTCATAACCCATCAACTACGCCAACATGCATCTTGAAGATGTATGTCTCTACAATTTGGTTCCGCCCTCAGGCGCTTAAACCCTGCCACCTACAACAAACTATGCATCCAAATTGATAAGGGGTATGAACTTTTCTCTTCTGCGTCTGTCCAGGACTTATTTGATCTCATCATCTTCTATGCAAGTGATAGTGATAAGTCCAGAAAGGACCTCTGCCTCTCCCCACACCAGTCCATCTGTTTTATCAAGCCAGTATATGTGACAGAAGAAGAATTTGAGCAATTGAAGCAATCAGCTCTTGCTGCCCCTTCCCAGTCAACAAACCCTGCCTCCTCAACCCCCCATCAAGCTGCCTGCCTTTTAACCCTGACTCCCAAACCATCACCCATTCCCTCCCCACTATCTCTGATGCCGCCCCTTTCACAGGCGCAGATGAAGGCAATGTTTATTCCTCCCATTCCCTCCCCTTCCCGTTCTTTGATTAGTAAATAAATCTTTTCTTTGTGACAACTTATTAAAATCGATATCTCTCTTTCAATTCATAATTAATAATATTTTCTTTTTAGATTATTAACATTTCCCATAATTAATACAATGCTGTACATTTTACAAATAGCTTGGAATTATGAGTATACATATTTTTCACCCTCATTAATAAATTAAAGACAATAAATGTAAATATTGCATTAAAATATTGCAATTAGACATCAACTCTTGGTATTTTGATATTATGTGCATAACTCAAAGCATTTTGTTTAATAAAATTCATTGTAAACTTGACTTTTTTCATTGTAATTTATTGAAATGGACTGTGTTTATATTAGAGAGTCATTAATGCTTTGTAAAAATATTGATACATAGTGTATTTTACAGTCTGTATATTTACCTATTGGTAATAATTCTGTAAATTTTTAGTTGGATTTTGCGAGGTAATAATGTAATGTGTTAACAAATTACTGTTTATTGTCATTAATTGGCTGATTTTCTTTGCTGTGGCAATTGTGCATTTTCTGATATTTATGCACTAGTATCCAATTGGTTGGTTTCACATCAAATCACACAGGTAATAGGAAAACAAGCTGCCACCCCAAGACTGGATGTGGTTGGGGTGGCGGCTTGATTTCCTATTGCCTGTGTGATTGGATGTGAAGCTAACCAATTTGATACTAGTGTGTAAACATCAGAAAATGCACAATTACCACAGCAAAGAAAATCAGCCAATTAATGACAGTAAACAGTAATCTATTAACATTTACATTTTTATTACCTTGCAAAATCTGACTGAAAAGTTTACAGAATTATTATCAATAGGTAAATATACAGGCTGTAAAATGCACTATGTATCAATGTTTGTACTAAGCATTAATGGCTCTCTAATATAAACACAATCCATTTTGATAAATTACAATGAAAAAGCCACGTTTAGAATGGATTTTATTAAACAAAATGCATTGATTTATGCACATAATATCAAAATACTAAGAGTTGACGTCTAATTTCAATATTTTAATGCAATATTCACGTTTATTGTCTTTAATTTATTAATGATGATGAAAAATATGTATTCATTGAAGATAGTACTATAAAAACCAGTTTTTTGATGGAATTCAAACAAAATGTCAACTATCTATAACTTGATTAACTATTTAGAAGTACACCTGCAAAAGGTTGTTGAAATATAAAAAAATATCAGGGAAATAGTGACAGGAAAGCTGGGTGACAAGGGCCAGCCACTAATCCAGTCAAAAGAAAATGCTATGAACAAACTAGAAAATATTATAGACAAAAAGAATAAAGAAACTTTACTAAATCTCCAGGGAACAATTCTATCAAGTCTGAAGTTTAACAACGCGGCCTACAATTTGTGGGAGTTCTGGCAGGGGGCCAAAGGAAATAATAAGATCAAAATAATTGAAGTGAATGAAGTTCCAAAGGAAATTAACACCAATGAAGAGGAAAATAATCAAATGGAAACAGACAAAAACAAAACACAATCAAGAAGCATAAGCGCCTCAAGAAATACAGAAACTTTATCATACAAAAAATCAAGAGGAAGCACAAGTTTCAAGAAAAATAAGGAAGGCCAAGCCCAGGAAAAGCAATGAAGAGCATCCAATGTTCATGAAGTTTGCCAAAATGGCGCCTGTGGCTGAGGGGGACACAGGGGAAACAATTAGTAGGTCTTTTTATGTTTTACTTATATTTATTTTAGTCATCACCAGGAATGGGGATGAGGTCGCAGAAGTGGTGGCTTATACACCAAGTTGGTTTTACGGGGGTTACCAGTCATTGGTAGCCCCTGTAAAATAAATAAATAAATAAAAACCAAATAAATAAAATAATTCAGCAGAATATGTTTAATTTTTTAAGTAGTGAAGCTAAAAATAGGGGATATTTACCACCTGCAGGGTGCTCGCCGTGGTTGAGGGAAGCATATGAAATAGGATCAAGTATCAACTTCAAAGAAATGAATGGAATTTTGTGGGGATATCAAATTGAACTTTGATGAATATATATACAAAAGCATTCAAAGATTCCCCTTCACAAACATCAACAAATCTGAAAAGAATTTAATAAAAACTGACTTTCAAATTGGAACTGAATATTTGAAAACTGCAATTTTTAATGAAGTATTTAAGACACTGTCAAATAAAATTGGGAATGCAGTCCTCGTGAATAGTTTTAAATGTTTATTAATATTATTTGCTGAGGCCTGGGGGGCTGATTCAAGTTGGGCGCCCCCCAGAACCCTCTTCAAGTTCAACCAAACGTCCTATATTAATAGGTTAGTTCAAACATTCAAAAAATTATGCATGTTATTGGAAAAGTATACCTTGCAAAGAATCCACGTTGCGGTATACCTGGGAATCCTCCTCCACTGCATATTAAAAACCAACGTCAAAAATTTGGAGGATGTACCTATTCAAATTAATATTTGCCGTGTAGCCCTCAACTGCCAGAAGACACCACAGGGATACAGGACAGTGGAGCATGTCCTCTATGACTCATTTGCATTGGCAACGCTATATGGGTACTATGTGCCCCCTAAAAAAATCTACTAGTCAATTTGCTCACCCGCCTGCCTTTTATCAAACAATCAGCAACCACTGGGGTACAGGGCGCCACCCCTCTAGCCATTGCATCCAGGGTTGTCCATCACGTACAGAAGAGTAAGTGGATTTAATTAGACGCATTAGCTGAAAAATTAATTTTGGGGTATAATTCACCGGAATAATTGCATTCCCTTTGCAATCAACATCCCCCCAATAAGTATTTTCCCCTTGCAAATTAATTTTTTTTAACTTTTTATATTTTAATACTAAAATTTTAATATTGAACTATGTAACATTAAAATTTCACTATAAGAAGGTTAATATTACATATTTCAATAATAAAATTTCAGTATCCAAAAGTTAAAATTAAAATTTTAATAATAAATATCATAATACTTAAATTTTTAATATCAAATATTTCAATATTGAATAAATCACAATTTAATAAAAATAGTTAAATTTCAAATATTCAAACTTGAATATTTAAATTTTAAGATTTATAATTACAATTTTACTTTTAATAATTTAGCTTTAATTTTTAAATTATAATAGTAATATATATTTAGGTTGATAATAATAAAGGGACAGTTTAATAAAGTGAACATGTGTAATAATAAAATATGATTTATCAATTTGTTTATTTACCAGCGCGTTAAGTATGGGTTCATTTATTACATAAACAAACAACAAGAATTGAATTTATCTGCATCATGCGGCCTGCTCCACTTATATCCTAAACAAATGATTGTTTAGGACTCAAATTACCTTTCCCTTGTAATATGATTTGATAAACATATTCAATATGCTTGACCTGCGTCATAAGTACTAATTAGTAAGTAATATATGAAAATCATTGGTTTCTGTGTTGTGTGGCTATAGTGGCACTGAAATAACAAGGATCAGATGATGACCTGCAAGGTCCAATTTGTGGCTTAGAAAAGCCAAAGTACCATCAAGGATTCACAATTATTTAAATAAACTAATTTTTTTTCTATCTTTTTTTAATTTATTTATTTGTTAGTGCAAAAGCCAACAATAATAATTCAGTCCATTATAATAAAAATATATCCATCTTACCTAGTATAATTAATTTTACTTACCTTTTCTAGTATTCTTAAATGTCTATAATACAATCAAATGTCACATTATTATATATAATAATTTTTGAGTCCTAATAAAAACAAACAAAACCCAGAGCGCCCATTTATCTGATTGGCTTGGAGGCCAGGACTTTAGGGAGGAAGGATTCTGAGTGCTCATAGAAAGCTGCCACCACATTGTGTGGCATTGCAAATTGGCTGATCTCAAGAATGTTAAAGAGATCCTCAGTGTCCTGAGGGAGGCCTTGTTTCACCTTATTCTTGATCCAACAAACACCTCCTCAATTGAATTCAGGAATGGGGAATATGGCGGGAGGAAGAGAAGTCTCATTGGACAATCAGCAAGGCGGTGGCTGGAGGAGTGGCTATTCTTGTTGATAGGGGGAACTCAGACACAACCAGATCCACTTTGTGGAGCCCAACATTATCAAGCACAACAATGTTGGTTGTGCCGCTGTAATTTATCCAAAGGTACTCCTTGACGGCTTGGAGAAAATCAAGAAATGTTACACTATTAAGGGAGCCCTTAATCATTTGGTATTGGTCCAACCTGCAAGGACCAAGAAGCGCAACCATTGAATAGGTCTGGGAACAGACAGCTGCACAATGGGATACACTGTCCTTGGACCCCTTCTCAACCCACCCATGCCTGGACCTGAGTGAGGAGGAAAACAACAATTCATCAATATAGAAGAACTGGACATTCCCAGTTACTTTAGTGCCAGATATGTCTTGGCATAAATGTGTCAATCCTCAATGGTCTTTTCACTGTTCCTGTTATACGGCAAAACTCCTAGTACTTTCCAGGAGAAGCCCAAATCAACCATTGTTTTGTAGACAAGGGTTTTGGAAAAAGAAAGCCCAAACTCTGTGGCAAGCATTGATTGGACAGCAAGTGTGTCCAGGTGGCAATCCTTGGCTACCCACTGCTTGATTGCGTCAATGTGAATAGGCTGATGAAGTTTGGGTTGTCTTTTTGCCTTGGTGGATTTGGTAATTTGCCCGGTATTTCCATACTTGTTGTTGATGTTAGCAATGTATCTGGCTGTGACACCAAATCAGCACACAATATCCCAAACTGCCATTCCCCCGTTCAAGCAGTTGAGGAGAGCTTCACGCTTACTATCCATCAACCAACACCAGCCCTTGGCAGGTACCACGGCATCCTGGTAACCAGGCTCAACACAGGGGACAGGAACCTTTGTGTAGAAGGTGGGATCACACTTGGTTGCGCTGGCGCCGTCAATGGTGGCATAAGACACAGGCATAGATGGCTCCTCATTTGTGGCTAATGGCTGATAGGAGGTATCAAAAATGCGGGGCAGGAAGTAGCAACTCTTGGGTCAAGAGTGCGGGGCCAGGTGACAACTGGGTAAACAGTGGAGGTGTAAGTAACCTCAGTGTTCCCGGTGACCCTGGTATAGGAGACTTTTGTGGCAGGCCTTGAGAGTGGCTTCTTTCTGGGATTCAAGCTGATAGTTCTGGCTTGGGATGCAGGAGGTGGTTGGCTGGCGCTGACACCTTGGGAGGCCTGTGTATTGGCATGACTCCCCTCAAGTTGTGTTCTGGGTCTATTCTTGGACCTTCTGGGATGCCCTCGTGAACAGGCTGCCCCGCGGGCTGGTGCAGGAACGGGTTGAGAATGCAATTGACGGTCCATAAAAATAAAATAAAAAATATATTTTAGATTAAATATGTATTTATTTGGATTTATTGATTTAGTTGTAGGTAGTTGTTTTCTCTTGAGTTAGCCTTGAATAGTAACAGAATTTCTATATCCATGATTTGAAGTGTATAATATTGTATACTTTCTGTCAAAACCGCAGGCTTGACCTGCCAGCAAGGTTCCAACCAAGCGGGTTTGTGACCCGCAATCTGATTATCCAGTCACCCAAAGCCAGACTAGGAAGTCAACTCAAATTACCAAATCCAACAATATGAACAGATGATTATCCTTCATGGTGGATACATCAATTTAGCGCTTGACTCATTATCAGGATCAAGCCACCCCCTTCTTCCATCCAGCTGTGTGATCACCAATCTTGTTCCTACTATCCTTGATTCACATGAACTATATAATCACTATCTCTCAATAAAGATTATTATCTAGTTTCCAGATATTTTTCCCCTTGTAACTTTGCTAAAACAGCACAGTTACAACATTTCTGGGTTTGTATAATTTTAAAGTTTAATCACTTTTTATGTCTAAACATGGTTGTTGAGATTGAATTTTTAGTTTGATTTTAGTTGTGGTGAAGCTTCTTTATTTGGGTTGGTGTTTTCTAGTGTGCTTAGTGTACATTAAATTTGGATTCCAGTTCCTGTAATTAATATCTGAGTTTACTAGTGGCATTCAAAAGTGATTTGAAATTTGGTTCTTGGATTTGACAATCCTGCAATTCCAAAAAACATAGTAAACTTAATGAAAATGGTTGATGGATTTGAACGCTTCAAATCTGATTCCAGTTAATTCATTTTTTCCATTGGAAATATGCAGTTCAACTTGTCTTTTGCAAAGTGTCTATGAGTTCCCGCATTTTAAAAATATTCAAATAAATACTCAAAAAAATCAATTTAATTAAAAAAGGTCATCCCGCAAAAGTGATTCAAAATTTGGACCAAGGATTTGACAATCCTGCATTTTTACGTTCAGGTTCTGAATTTACAGTAACCACCTGGCTGAAAGTTGTGGGGTTGCGCTCTTGGATGTTTTCCCCAATGTTGAAGAACAACACATCACCCAGGTGAAGATTGGCATGCCCAGCAGGGAAAATTGAGAAGTCATGGCTGTCTGCTTGTATTTTCTTGGATACCACTTCAGACCACTTCATTTGGTGGCTCAGGAAAATTCTGAAGTTTGAATTGACCAAGCTCCAGGTGGCAAGAAGGTTGGAGAGGAATTTTCTGTACCAGTACCCATTGGTGTAACTGGTTGTGGTTTGGTAGAAAACAGTCCCTTTTGGGGAAGCTGCTAGGAATGCACCAATGTCAATCCCCTCCTTTTTCTTCTCTTTACCCTTGGGGTGTTCTTTTTACCCAAAGTGCCATGATTCTTCACCTGCAATGACAATTTATAATAGCCTATAAAGATTACATTGTCTGAGATACTTGACAGGCAGTGGGTGATTGTGGAACCAATTGTGGGGTTGTATGATAAATCAGAGCCACCATCTAACTTGTTGTCTGGTTGATTGGTTAGAACTAAAACATTGACAACAAGCCCATGCATTCTATGCTGTGCAGTGCAACAGGCAATGAATATGCTGTGGAGCCCAAGTAGGCAGCAGACCTCAATCAATTGGAGGTATGGGTCACGTTGCAGAAGGTCAAGCATGATGGGATATGCCTCCTTGATTTGGGAGTCAAACTGCTTCTTAGGCTTCTTGGCATCACCTCTCTTTAAAAGGACTTGGAATTCACACCTAACCACCACCTCAGTAAATTGAAGATGGGTGGCAATTTCCAAAAAATTTACACCACTATTTGAGGCTCAAAATCTCCTCTATCACCTCATTGGTTACTAGGAGTTGTTTTTGGGTCCCACTGGGAACAATTGGACCCAGACTAGGCAGGGCAAGATTTGATTGGCCTTAATTCTCAAGCAATGGTTGGATTGGGTTGGAGGGGGCCACAGCTACCCAGTCTCAAAAATGTGGCACAGGCTCAGGTTGGGCCTGGTCTTGGGGCTCATAATATTGGCTATCAGAAAAGCTACCCATGGATGGGACTGGTGTCACATACAACTTGGCCTCCTCACAACTTGAGTTTAACTGGATATAGACAGGAGCCGTGGCAGTTGTGCTCTCTTGATCAGCAGCCTGAGCTTGGAGTAGCTCCTGGTACTTCTCCTCAACAATTTCAAAGCTCTCATCACTAGTATAAACCATCTTAAACATAAAAGCAATTAAAATTATATTAAAAACAGAAAAGCAAAGAATTTCTAGAAAACATAATTTTATTTAAGTGTGTGCTCCTTTTTGAGACATTATCTCAGAAAACTGCCCAAATTTAAAAGTGCATACATTGAAAATAATGCTTTAGTCCCCTAAATAAACTTTGGTGGATTCACTCCTGAAATCCACTATTTCCGATTTGAGCCCAAAAAATAATCAATACTTTCAAAAAATAAATGAGTTGTTTTGTGTTTAAACTGATCACTTTTATAACTGAACCTCATGTGTTCTCTGTTTGTATCATTTTTGCAACACACTCATAATCAAATTTGATCTAGAATGCTTCAGGAAGTGACTGGTTTGTTTTTGTTTTGAATATGGGTTCCATGTGTTTGCTGTCTCATTTTTGGGATTTGGTGTTTGACTTTAATTACATTGTGTGATTGTCTTTTTTGTTTTCTGGCCCTAGATAAATGGAAGTTTTATTGAGTAAATTGACATTCAACTGGTTCCAGTTGAAATTAGTTGTGTGACTGAACCTATGTGTTCTAAACTGAACAATATTTGTTTATCTCAATAGGTTTGAAAACTACTGTATAGTATCATTAGAAGCCGCATAATATCAATGTACATCATGAAATTCATATGAATTATTCTAGTAGTGTTCCTTGGGATTTGAAATGGTTGATTCCCATACAACATGAGGGTGTGACAGAAGTATCAATGGTTATTTAATAGACAAATCAATTCTCAGGGAATTGATTTCCCAGAGAGAGTAATCATAGATGTTGCAACAACTGTAAAAGTCAGTAAATAATTGAATTTATTTTTTTGAAAATTTGGTTTTTTTTTATTTTAGTAGAATGGTATAGAGCAGTGTTTTTAATATTTTTTGTTGGAAAAGTGGTTGATGAAACAATATTTGATGTAAAATTTTCATGTCTCTTTATTTTTAGTCTAAATTGGTTCAGGATTCTGTTTGTATTGGCTTTGTTAGTGTTTAAAGCAGCAGGATGTAAAATAATTTGGGAATACTTGCTATAGCTCTTAATAAAAATTACTTCAAGTGTGATATTGTATTAAAAATTATAGAATCAATATCTTATAAATAAAGAATATATAAAAGCAAATAAAATCAAGCCAAAATACCATGCCCAATATACATTTGATTATCTGCAAGAGATACTGTAAATTCAGAACCTGAACGTAAAAATGCAGGATTGTCAAATCCTTGGTCCAAATTTCAAATCACTTTTGCGGGCAACTCAGCTGAGTGAAAAATAAAATATTTAATAAAATCAACCATTTATTTTGATTTTTTGGTTTATTTAAATTGGCAAATTTCAAATCTCTTGAGCAGATAACTCAACTAATAAAAGACAAAACTCAGCAAACAAATGCGGGATACATGAATCAGAAATGCAGGATTCTAATGTACAATTTGAGATTTCCTGTATTTCAATCAAATCATGGACATCATGTAAAAATTAACAAATCTGAAATTGCAGGATTGTCAAATCCAAAAACCAATTCTAAATCATTATTGCGAGGAATTTGAAATAAATATAATTTATTGGTGTCTCAAAAAGGATGCTAAAGGATATAGGGTGGATTTGTGCAAATTCTTTTATGAATCATAGGCATTCTCAAAAATCACCCTATTCCATTTTAGGACGGCTAAAATTTAGATGCTTGATTACAGTAGATTTCAGAAGACGCTAATAATAAAGTAGAATTATATATTACAATCTATCTTATCACATTGTCTTTCCTTTGATGTGTTGATAATGTGTGTCCAATTAATTGCAAACACATTATCAACACATCAAAGGAAAGACAACGTTATAAGATAGATTGTAATATATAATTCTACTTTATTATTAGTGTCTTCTGAAATCTACTGTAATCAAGTATTCTTAGTAGTAATACATGAATACATAGTTAGTAAACTAATGGTTTATCTTTCCCCCTCTCCTTCTTCCTTGAAAATAAGTTTTGTTGGCCCCTGGCTACGCCAGGGGCCAAAAAACTTTTAAAAAATTTCTGCGTCATCAGGAGAGTAGCTCATAAATCATTATATGGTTTTATGGTTTTATGGTTGCTATATTAGTGATTTAAAGTGCAGAATATTGCATTATTTCCAGTTTAGATAGTTTCATTTCACTTAATTTCATGTCTAAACATGGGTGTTTAGATTGGATTTTTCATTTGATTTTATCCAGAGTGGAGCTTCTTGATTTGGGTTGATTTGTCCTAGTTACTTACTGTACATTCAATTTGGATTCCAGTTCCCGCAATTATTATTCAAGTTTACTAGTGGCATTCAAAAGCAATTTGAAATTTGGTTCTTGGATTTGAAAATCCCGCCATTCCAAAAAACATAGTAAACTTAATGGAAATGGTTGATGGATTTGAACGCTTCAAATCTGATTCCAGTTAATTCATTTTGTCCATTGGAAATATGCAGTTTGACTTGAACTTTGCAAAGTGTCTATGAGTTCCTGCATTTTTAAAAATTCAAATAAATACTCAAAAAAATCAATTTAATTAAAAAAAGGCTATCCCACAAAAGTGATTCAAAATTTGGACCAAGGATTTGACAATCCCGCATTTTTACGTTCAGGTTCTGAATTTACAGTAAAGAAAAATTGGGGATAGCAAGGATTCTGGGCGTAAATAAAAATGACTGGTTCTTGAAGTGCCTTGGTGGTTAGTTGCAGGTTATTGGGTGAGCCCTTGTGATGTCCCCCATTTCTCCTTCACTGCCCCTTTAATAAAAGCTTGTTGTTTTAAAAATTGGTGGTTAGCCGCTTGAGCCTTGTGTTTAAAGATGACCAGTAGAATTACTTTGGGAGTTATGAGCTGGGTTGGGTGGGAAGGGGGTTTTATGTGTGTACAGAGGAGGCTGAAATCCCAGTGCCAGTAACACTTACTGCATTATACAGCACTGTGCATTGCTCTTCTTTCATCAGTGGACAGGTGTAAAGAGGGTCAAATGGCAAGGGGCAGGCAAGGGTTGTAGTAGTCATTTACTGTATTCAACACATGGAATATCAATTTAGAGAAAATATCAGAGACAACCTGCTTGGAGCACAGGTCATTGTGGTCATCTAAAGCCATAAGCATGGTGATAAAGTACTTTTTATCCCTGTCTCTGATTATGCTGTCAATAGTTAAAATAAAATATCTGCAAGATGGCAGTCTGCATATCCTGGGGATAGATAGAGCACTAGAACCCCACCTCTTGTATGGCTTTCTTTTTAGCTTGGTTTTCTTCCATCTGATTGCTCAGGTAGACCATATAATTAGCCCATGTTGGATTTTATATCTCCAAAAACAGCATGAAAGTCAGACATATATCCATACCTGCAAAAATAATATATTGAAGTCTGATATAATACAACTCTTTTAAGAGAAACTTCTAAAACTTCCCAAAAAATTTGGCCTGTGTTTCTATTTTAACACTTGTGTCATTGTGGCCCTTTTTAGTGACACACTCTCTACAAGCTATATCCAGTTTACAGTACAATAAAAAAATTATGCCATCAATAGTTGATGTGAGGGTCTGTCTAGATAGCATCAAAAATTCTGGATTTCACTGTTCATTTCTAGACTTGAACCACTCATCACACATCAATTGAAGAACATTTTTACCAAGATAACAGCATTTTTCATTCAGACCTGGACAATCCTCTTGAGTACCCAGATATCATGGCGCCCCAGTTGATTTCTGATATGGGTAAGCTTGAGGTTTGGTTCTTTTTAAAGAGAAACATCATGATGAGATATGCCTCTGTACACTGGGATGACCTTTTAGAACTTACAGGCTGTACCTTTATGGTTTGTCATGCTTTTTTACCCCATGAAGCTCCCCATGATGATTTTGTGAGTGAATCCAAGGCCTTCAGCAACTGCCCAAAAGTCCAGCCCGCCTGTTTCCATGGCCAGTTTTCCTGAATAATTGGATTAGTTACAAAAATTTCTCTTCATTTGATATTAGGCTTAATTTGGTGTTGTGGTTGTCAGTTGTGAAAATAAAGACAAGACCACAGGTTTAGACAGCTTTAATGACCACACAAGATCTGGCTAAAACAGCAACAAGTACAGCAGGCTAGTTAAACCGGACTGGAGGAGGTTCCACAAAAAAACTAGAGGGTGGCTTTGAACCTGAGCTTCAAAGCAAGGAAGAAGGTTAATATTGGGCTTATCTATCAACTTTAATGCCTTGTATTTCACAAATTATCTATCAATACAATGATTAAGAAAGATATGAAAGTTTGAGAGTATGAAATTCAATAAGTGTAAGATAGTATAGAGTGTGTTATTTATTGAGGATAAGATAAGGCCCTTATATAGGTAAATATAAGGGTGATTATAAGGGGTTAAGATGATCATAGCAGTCACAGTAGATTAGCTTCTCATGTGTGGATTGTTATTTAATATCCAATAAAACCAATGTGCTGAGGTAGTAAATGTGTGAATGTTTGAGAAGTTAGATGATCAAATAGATAGTTATTTTAAAAAAAAATCATCTGAGATCATGATTGCTATTGAGGTATAACTGATCTCAACAGCTGAGGGGATTGAGGATCAATCAAGGGAATTGGATTGGATTCAAGGCTTTGGATTTAGTCAAAGAAGAAAGGGGACAGAAGGAGATTATTTTCAACAAAAATAATTAACATCAAGATAAAAGTAGAAGCAATATTAAGATAGAAATCTACAAGGTAGTTCCCAATTTAAATGATCACAGTTGGAGTCTTGAGACAAATCAGATGTCAATTGGCTCATTACAGTGGGTGCTATAAGGGTCTCATTGACTTGTGACATATTAGTTACAATGTATTCTTGTGTAAGGGCCTGTAGATTGATATTATCAGGAGTGGTCTACAGGTAGTGTCTAAACAACAGAGCATCCTGTATGGAAGTAGAAATACCCAGCTCTTCTTTTTTCTGGGTGAATTTAAAGTGCTGGATGTATACAGCAGAAGCAATAGCTCCTTGCTTTTGGCTATTGACTGCCACAAGCTCTTGATATTGTGTGTCAACTTGAGAAAATTCACTATTTCTTGAAACCCATTTTAATAGCATAAATAACTCTTTATAAAAAGCAGGGGAAACATATTTTGCTCTCATTTTTAGCTCATGTTCCACTTTGATAAAGAAATTTAGTAGCAAACCTCAATAGATCTAACTAGGGAGCTGGATTTCAAAAGTTTAATCCCTTGGTTTCCAAGTAGACTCTGCTAGAAGCAATGTAGATACTTCTACCCCTTTTTAGAGCTAGCTTTTAATCAAAAGTGAAGTGACAATCCAATATGGTTTGCTTGGTTTTATTTGCCATGGGCAAGCTTTTGTGCACCTGCTGGTCAATAATCCTGTGTCCTTGACAAGCCTTTTCTGTGTGAACGCTATACCTCTGTGTCGTGTTCTGAGGCGCAGCACAGACACACAACAGGGAATCCTAACTTTAGGATTGGATTCATACTAAGTCTTGGTTAGATGGCAGGGAAGGCTATGCAATTACCTTGTGGCCCTGGATGAATAATTTCTACTAGTTGTGGCTAGAGAGAGGCGCCAAAGTACTGGAAGACACAAAGACAAAAATGTGAATAGAACTTAATTTTTATTGGTGAATAGGAAAGGTAATATATAGTGGTTTGAAATACCCAAAAACAATACCAGGACGGTAGGATCACTTGCCACAAGCATGAGTGGGGAAAGTGAGTTGCACAGGATCAGGAAACTGAACAATTGTATTTCCCAGTTCAGATATAGATCCATTTTGAGGGGCAAAAGCAAAAGAGAGAGATTTGTCCTCAAAATAACCCAACAAAGGCAAAATCAAAGCATGGTGAATAGCGGTATTCACGACATTGCCCTCCCCTAAATTGGCCTTAGGGGGTGGTACTTGCGGAGGAACTTGGCATGCACTTGAGCAAAGGGATGACCACTGGAGAGGAGCTTTACCGTGTATTCAGACCCTCATTTAAAGGTCACTTCCAAATGGCTGATCCACAGTGTGTCCAGTTTATGAGCGCAACCTCCCACTCTATGCTGGTAGTAAAGAACATGGTCCCCAACATTGAAATCAGGAAAGGGGGAGCGTCCAGCATTATTGGGGGAGAGCTCAAGCATCTTTGTCTTATATGCAGAGGTGTAAGCAGTGGCTTGTATATCAATTATGTGGTTGACTAGATCTTTGATATGGTTGTCAGGATTCATGGCCTTATCAGAGGAGAGTAGGGGGCCCAAGAGCAACAGAGTGGTAGCCTCACGCCCATACAGCATAGCAAAAGGGGGATACCCGGTGACACAATGTTTGCTAAGGCAATATGCAAAGAGAGCAGCAGGTAAGTATAGATCCCAATTTGCTGTGTCAGAGTAGGTGAGCTTCCTCATGATAGAAACCAGTATCAAATTTGCACGCTCAACTTCCCCATTGGTAGAAGGGTTTTAAGGGGCAGAGAAGGACTGGTGAGACCCCAAGGCCTCAACAACAGAAGTTACCAACTTAGCGTTGAAATTAGTCCCATTGTCAGATAGCAACACTTGAGGTCAGCCATGGCGGTAGAAAACATCTTGTAACAGGAAGGCAGTAGTTGTCTTAGCAGTGATGTCCTTAGTTGGGCAAGCTTCTACCACTTGCTGAAGTGATCAACAGCAATTAGAATAAAGCAGCAACCAGAGCAGGAACAAGGGAGAGAACCTACAGCGTCAATGCTGAAAGTGTGAAAGGCAAGTTGAGGGGGAACTAGTTTGAACTTGTGAGAGGCAGCTAGAGGTCTCTGGAGCTGGCAGTTGTGGCAACTAGCTATGACGTCTGGAATTAGCAGGCGGAGGTTTTCACAGAAGTAGTTCTTCTGGAGCCAGTCAAAAGTCTTGGCAATGCCCCCATGCCTGGTCTCCTTATGAGCTTGTAGCACCAACAAAAGGCAAAGACTAGGTTGTACATAAGGCAGGTATTGATCTTGTATTTTCTTGAAGAGCTGATTGTTGCAAATGAGGGTATCTTTAGATAGTTTGGACAATGCTAATTGGACTTATTCTGTCTTGGTTTTCCAAGAGAAAGGATATCCAATAAGCTCATACAGTTGGTCTGCCTCAGCAGGATGTAAAGCAAGGATGGGCATTATGGATAAGCCATCAGCATTCTGATGTTGAATCCTGGGGTGATGAAGCACAGTGAAGTCATAACCTTGCAGGTGGAGGGCCCATCTAGCTAGTTGTCCTTCTGGCTCCTTAAGCTGCTGTAGCCACTTAAGCAAAGCGTGGCTAGTGACAACAGTGAAATTGTGAGAGAGGGGGGCTAAACTAACTAAGTTTGGCTCCCATCCTGGTGAAACAAACCACCAGGATGCTGCCCAGTGGAGAACTGGGACAGCCACTTGAAGGGGGGACCACAAGGAGGACACAGAGGGCATTTGTGGAAAATAGGCGTTCAGACCCATCAACACCAGACCGGTGAGCAACCAAGGAGTGCGGGTGGGAGTGGGAGGGAACACCTCAGAAGTTCTGAGTGGTACAGAATTGCTCTTGATCAAACTGGGAGAGGAAAGCATGAGAGACGCATCCACCTCAGAGGCAGGCGGGGTGAAGTCCATGGTACCCAGATCCAAGTCGTCGCAAGTTAAGCTTTTAACCACAGCCTCTCCAGAGAAGAGGGGACCACTGGAAAGATCCCAGAGGATGGAGGGATCATCTCCCACAAGCCGGGCAGAAGAGGAGATTTTCCCCCACAAGTCTGGGAAGGTAGACCATAGGAGCAGCAAGAACGGAGCCAGAGAAAACACCACAAATTTAACAACCAGGAGTAGCATGGCTGTGTTCTCCTCAAAATTTGGGTGAGGAAGGCACTCTTGTTTTGAGTTAAACAAATAAAAAATTGGCTTTGGAGGGACCCACAAACAAGAGAGCATGCAGAAAGTAATGTGGGGCACTTTGGAGGGCTTGACAACGTTCCTGAATGCCTTGCAGACAATTGTGTGCGTAAACAGGTTTGAAATTCAAGATTTTATAAATAAATTCAAAATAGAAGTAAGTTTTTATATTGAAGTTTACTAACAAACTTGGTTTTGAGTGTAAACGTAGAAACAAAAACAAAAACTCAAAGCAGCTATACGCTGAGGTTTGTTTCAGAAGTCCTAGGAGATGGACCAGGTTTGAAGCGGGGTAGTGTAAGGTAAGGGTTATGATAACTACTAACACTTTTAAAATTTCTAGATGGTGGGAGCCCAACTGAGATCTGACCAATATTTTAAAAATTAAAACAAGTGCAAAAGGACCAAAACTTTTATAAATTTGGAAAATAGACAAGCAGGGGACTGGAAGTCCCCTTGCTGCACTAAAAGGAATGGGCTGCAAGTAAAGTGAATCACATGACAGTGGACTCTGAATCCAATTGGCTGGAGGCAAAAATTTACTGGGCAGGAGCAGGGAGACTGGAGGGTTGCATTCCAATTTCTGTGGTCAGATCTGATTGGCTGGAAGAGGTACTGGTCATTTGGAATTCACTTGAGTTGTTTAGTGTCAATGTGGCAACCTCTGATTGGCTAGCTCTAATGGTTTTCAGAAGTGAATGACACCACGCTAATAAGTAGTCTAAATTAACCAGTGTTTCTTCCCAAGAGGGAGCCACCAAAGGCAAAGGGTCCGCAGGGTAGGCTAACACAAACCTCTCATCAACTGTGTGTTCTAAATCATTTAAAGAATGGAGGGGTTTGGCAGGCGTTTTTGAGCCTTTCTTGGTACAACAAGGGAATATTATGTGATCCAATGCCAGAGGTGGCAGTGAATTTACAGAAATGAGTACCATACATGTAGTGGCAAAACTGTTTGACTGCATGCAACACAGCAAGACTTCCTTTCTCTGTAACGCTGTAATTCTTCTCATGCTTGTTTAGAACACAAAAAGTATAGGCCACAGGATGATCCACACCTTTGTCATCTAGTTGGGCCAAAATGGCACCAATAGAAAGGTTGCTAGCATCAGTGTATAGGATGAATTCCTTATCATAGTCAGGATACACTAAGATGGGAGCCTCTTTGAGTTTCTGTTTAAGGGTCTCAAAGGCTTGCTGCTGTCTAGTGGTCCATTTAAAAGGGACATTACGTAACAGCTGGACTAGAGGTTCACTAGTATTGGCAAAGTTGGGGATCAACTGACTGTAGTAGCCCATAATACCCAGAAAGACTTTTACCTCTTTCAGGTTGGTGGTTGGGAACATTTTTTCAATGGCTTCAACCTTCTTGGTCATTGGGCAAATCTCTGTCTGGGTTACTTCATGGCTCAAGAATTCAACACACTCTTTGAAGAAAGTGCACTTAGATGGTTTTAGCTTGAGGCCAGCTTCTCAAATCTTTATGAAAACTTCTTTGAGATGATCCAGGTGATTGGTAAAGGTAGAGCTGAAAACAGTTATATCATCTAAGTATAATAGGACACATGAAAGTTTCAAGTTGCAGAGGATGGAGTCCATGGCCCTTTGGAAGGTAGCTGGGGCATTGCAGAGTCCCTGAAGCATACAGGTAGGCTCAAAAAGCCCTTCAGATGTGATGAGCGCGGCCTTTTAGTGATCCTTGGGCAATAGGTCAACTTACCAGTATCCAGATGCCATATACATAGCAGAGAAGAACTTAGCGCCTCCAAGGCAACAGAGAGCATCATCAATACTCGGCAAGGGGTAAGAGTCCTTCTTGGTTAAGGAGTTTAGGCGTCAATAGTACATCACAATACAATGGCCCCCATCCTTCTTCTTTAGGATGAGCAAGGGTGAAGCCCAAGGACTTTGGGAAGGGGCCAGTAGCCCAGCGTCTAACAGTTGTTTGAGCTCTTTAGACACCTGAGCGTCCTCCACACAACTGCGGCAATATGGTTTAGTGCGGAAGGGGGGAGCGTCTCTAGTGTTAATCTGATGGATAACGCCTTTGGCTAGGCCATAGTTGGTACTGTCTTTGGCAAAGATTTCTGAAAATTGATCTAGAAAATCAAGCACCTCTTTCTGCTGAACCAGGGACAATTGTGGAAAGTCTTGCGCAGTGAATAAGGATAGGACTTGGGGCTCATTCTCAGGTAGGTTAAAATCTTGAAACGTGCCAAAGGGATGAAGAGACAGGACATCAGGAGCACTCAACAACTTGCCATATCCAACGACCTGATCCCTAGACACGGTCATGGGGAGTGCAGTCAGGTTGGCTACCAACAGCTGAACAGGGTCCTTATGGGAGACGTCTAGGATCCCTGGACAGAGATAGGGTTTGTTGCGTCCTAACAAGGGGGAGAGTACAATTCCAAGAAGGTTTGTTCAGGTAGCTCATATGATATCTGGGAGTCCAGGATGGCCTGGGAGCCAGGAGGGATGGTGGCAGCAGACGTGGCTAAGAGAGGGATCCCTTCAGACTCAGGACAAGCCATGGGTGGACATTTCATGTTTGAGGAGTGGGTGCAATATTTGAGGTTGAAACCCCCAGTGTGATATTCCAAGGCACATGTCTTGAGACGTTTCCCGGGAACTTTAACCAGCTCTTCAAAGATCAGAGGGACTTTATACCCCAGAATAGAGAGGTAACCATCTTTTAAGTTGATTATCCCATTATATTCCCTAAGGAACTGGGTGCCAACTAAGAGATCATAACTCTCATTTTCCAAGACAACTGCTGGCGCAGCTAGAAGAAGTTTGCCAAACCGCATGGGTAGAGCAGAGTATGCCCCTATGGCGCGGGTCATAGACAGTCCAGCCGTGCCATATGACTGGTGATAATTAAGGTCAGGGGCAAGCTTGAGCTTCTTGACAAGCTTTGAGGAGACAACGTTAACAGGAGAGTCAGTATCCAAGACGGCCTTGATTTCACTTTTTGGATGGATATTTCTACGCAAGTGGTAGTACAACCAAAGGCTGGGAGGACAGCCAGGATGTCTTGAGCCTCTGCTAGTTCTTTGTCCCACTTCTCAATCATACGTCTTAATCCCAGAAACTCCTTATAGACAAATTGGAGAGGAAGCAAAGCTGACACATTCTTGAATACTGTGTCAGCAACATCAGCAGCTTCTTCTGATGAATCTACTAGCACAGGGGACCTCTTTGCTTGATTGAGGTAAGGGAAAGAGACAACTTCTTTGGCCTCATCCAAGGGCTTATTAGTTGTTGTAGTCTTTCCTGATTGTAAATTGTAGAGGACTGCAATGGTTTTGGTGACGGCAAGAACTGAGTACCCATACGCGTCAGGGTCATTGACATCAGAGCCGTCTAAGTCAGAGTTGTCAGAGATATTGTGAAACAACAGGAGGATAGGAGGAGCCTTGGTATCAGCAGGCTCAGAGTTGGTTATAGAGAGAGGGATTGAAGGAGACTGGTAAGAATTGTAAACCAAGAGTGTCTCTGCCTCTAGGTTGACTGTTCTTTTCCAACCTGCTCCTTGGGATCAGCTCCTTCAACCCAAGAATTGGTGCAGACTTGAGAATGATGACCTATCTGGCTACAGTTGTGACAGCCTTGACGTCAAGGAGGATTTTGCAAGTTCATTTTAAGGATGCAAGGGCCACAGAAAGACAAACAAGAGTTAGAGGCAGCCACATTCTCCCGCACAACTGCTCCAGAGTGGATAAGATGTATAGCCTGTAACAATGTCTTTATGCTCTTTGTGGAGAAAGCATAGCTTTATGGGCTTTGAAGTGGAGACACAGAAGCTGGTTAACCTTGAGGGCTTGAGCGCAAGCCATGTAAGCTTTGTGAGCTGTCAACTGTCTGCTTGTTATCAGTTGTTGTCCCTCCATGTAGAATCTGTCTGCAAATTCAGCTAGAGTCTTCTTAGGCTTGAAAGCAATGTGCATGAAGGCGTCCTTCTTCACTTCCATGCTAAGGTTGCCACCAAATTTGTCAATCAGGAGTTGCTTCATATGGGTCATTATTTGTTAGATTAAGCCAAGGCACCAGCTTAAGCATTTTAAAGACTTTTAACTTCTTTGGTATCATTTAAGCCGTAAACTTGTGTTTTTTGAACATTAATATAATGCTTAGTTTACTGAATAAAAGTTTAAGGTATA
>QTSX02000943.1:0-90638 GCA_014839935.2 Entomophthora muscae | reverse complement strand
TTTTTATAAAACAAATCCAAAATTATTTAATATTATTTTATTAAATATGCAAAAAAGCTGTCTGCCCTCTTTTTAAAAAGAGGGATTCAAAAATTATTATATTTTAAATTAAATATTTTTAAAAAAGCTAAGATTTTAGGCAACAATTTAATTTCCAACAAAAAGTATTGTATCAGTTTTATTGTATTTTTATGTTTCTCTTTTTAGAATGAAGTCATTTTTTACTAATCAGCTTTCAAGAAAAATGGTACATGAAATAAGATTGTTACTAGCTTTTAATACAGTTTAATTTAGCTGTAAGTAGAAAATGATTAATTTAATATAGGTTTTATATTATAAGGATTAAATAAGATTTATTTTGATAAAATTGTTATAATTATTTAAATTTATTGATAAGAAAATTAAAACAAAATTTTAAAGTGTTAAGTAGCACAGTTAATAGGAAACAGATTAATCTAACAAATAATGACCCATATCTTCCCAAGTCTCAATGGTGGGCAGCTCAGGCACCACCACCTCTTGACAGGTTGGGTGTAAACAGGTCAAAATATGTTCCTTCTTAACCTCATCTGATGCTTGTCTCATGGCAGTTTCATAGATAGTTAGGAAAGCTTCAATGGTTGAGGTTTTGGGATTGAAGACTTGTGTAAAGGTAGGCTTGAAATGTGCTTCAGGAGTTGGCCCACCATTTTTCTATCAAGTACATTTATGCGCAAGGAGAATTCTGCTTCAGATTTGGAGGGGGGTTGTCTAGCCCACAGCTGTTGAACACTTTCCTCAAGGGTAGTCAGGGTCTCAGCAGCGCGGGCACCTGTATCATTAGCTAGAGTGGTCTGTTGCTCAGTAACATCTAGACGTTGGCCTTGGGATGTTACTACCGTGGAGAGCTTAGCCAGTTGAGAAGTAAGGGATGGTCCAACTGAGAGGCAAGGGGCAAACCTGTCATTTACTGAGTCAATCAATTCACTTATCTCTTGTATGTCTCTGTCTAGCTCAGCATGGTACCGTTTCAAATAATCCCCCTCGTTAGCTAGGGCAATCAACTCCCTAGTGCATTGGATCCAAGGGGCTCCTGGAAAGCCAGGGCAGCAATCATCTTCATTGACAACTCCAACTGGACTAGCAGCAGTTGCCATCATTTCACATAGGGCAGCATTTTCCTGCTGTAGCTCAGTAACTTGAGTGATTAAAGCAAGCACCTGTGAATCAGGCTGAGGAGCTTCAGTAGGACGTCCCTGACTGCAGTTAGATGCATGTAGCTCTTCAAAGGCATCCCATAGTCTCTTCCCTCTATCCGCCAAATCATCAGATGGGGAAAGGTGGAGCATCTGGCTTGGGCATAGATAATTCATCCACTTGATTCTGGAGTTTGGTAATAGCAGCGGCAGTGACAGCTCTTTCTTGATCAAATTCCGCACTGAGCTCATTAAGGCCTTTAGCAGCAAGGTCCGCTACCTGCTGTAGTTGCTCAAAGGAATAAGTGCTGAATGCATTGAGCTGTTGTACAAGTTGTTTGAAGCTGGCGAGGTAGGCGTTCAGGGTGGAATTGACTTGGGCGCTCCAAGGCTGTTCCAACTGGTAGAACTCATGTAGACACTCTTTGACATATTCAGGGATAGATTGGCACATTTGTTCAATGGAATTAACCAAACGGGTCTGGGAGGTGACAGAGTTGCGCTGATTGTCTGATACCAAGGAAAACAGGGAGTTGATCCACTGTTGGTAGGCAGCAAACTGATCCCAATGATGAGTGACAGCTGCTTGTAAGGACAAGATTTCTTGAACGTGGAGCCCTAACACCATTTGATGAAGGGCTAAGGCAGGCTGCATAAAGGATGACAGTAGGTGCTCAGCGGAGCCAGCCGCTGAAAGGAGATGTAGTGGAAATTGAGGAGCCACAATCAATTTTTAGTATTCAGCCTGACTGAACTGCAACTGGAGGCAAGGGATGGCTCCCTCACAGGCTATCCCAAGGGCTACCACCATGACTTGTTCTAAGTCAGGGGTACCCATGGGGTAAGCAACTAGGCGGGGACCATTCCCAAGGTTCAGTATAGTAGGGACAATAGGCGGGTCTGTGATGTCTTCCTCAATAGGAGGGCTGGTGATTTCAGGTGAGTTTGGATCTTGTATAGGCAGAGGCAAAGGACCTGAAAATGTGGATGAAAAAGGGATAACCAAGGGGCTTACAGCCCCTGTAGTGAGCACCATTTTTGTTGTGTTCTGAGGCGCGGCACAGATACACATTGGGGAATACTAACCTTAGGATTGGATTCATACTAAGTCTCAGTTAGATTGCAGGGAAGGCTATGTGATTACCTTGTGGCCCTGGATGAATAATCTTTACTATTTGTGGCTAGAGAGAGGCGCCAAAGTACTGGAAGACACAAAGACAAAAATGTGAATAGAACTTAATTTTTATTGGCAAATAGGAAAGGTAGTATATAGTGGTTTGCAATACCACAAATTATACCAGGACAGTAGGATCACTTGCCACAAGTATGAGTGGGACAAGTGAGTTGCGCAGAGTCAGGAAACCAAACAATTGCATTTCTCAATTTGGACATAGGCTCATTTTGAGAGGCAAAAGCAAAAGAGAGAGATTTGTCCTCAAAATAGCCCACCAAAGGGGAAATTGATATATGGTGAATGGCGGCATTCACAACACTCTGAGTGCAGCTTTTAATCTGGAATATCTGTGCCCATGTTTGATTTCTTTTTTATTCAGCTGTGTATCAGTGTTTTTAGCTTGGCCAGGTTTTCTTAGTGATTGATTGTTTGATATTGTCACAATTGGCAACCCTGGCAATCCAGATATGGCTATATTGTAATTACTATCATTCCTAACTTGCCTTACTTCCAGAATTTCTTCCAGAAACCCTCTCATGATTCTGGAAATAAATTGATCCCTTTTATGCTTTTCAATTGCCTTATAAGGCTACCCTCCAATATTCAATAAAATTATTCTTTCTTTATTTCCTACTCCCCCACATGGACATTTTGTCAGTACCACAAAAGATTACCAGTAGTTTATCTTGCAACGCTACCAGAAAAAACTTGGGCCAGTTATGTTTTATCCCATGTGTGGCTTTAGGTTTCTTGGATCTGAATCCAGTCTGCCCATCTTGACAGCTCTGAAAAGTAGAGTAAACAATAGCGACGGCTATACTGTACAAAACCCAAGCAGAAGCTCAAGAGCTGCATCCTGGCAACTTAGGTATCCACCCTCCTTGTGTTCCCTGGAGGACACGATCCCCAGGCCAGCCATCTTTCACTCTGAACAAGGTCCCGGTTGCGGCCAGCCAATTTGCTGCCTTAGCTTCCCAAGTGTCGCAAACTAGGCCTTTCTAGTCCTTCTGGGTACTTCTTGGTGGGCTGCTTGCTTAAAAAGAACAGGAAAGGCAGTATTCACAATGGATTACCACTGATAAGATCACCTTAAGTCTTTACCTATCCAGAGGAGGTAACAACTAAGAGTAGTCAAATGTATATCAAGTAGTAAGTGTAAAGCATTCTTTATTAAGAAAGATAGAGAGAGTTATATAGTCTATTCAGTGCTAATGACTCAGACTAATGTCTGATATTAATTAGCACCGTGGATCTGGGGGGGTTGGGGGCTAAGGCAAGGGGGTCAGGGCATTGGATATCAGGCATCTCCTTAGTTGAGCCACATGTTATAATGGCAGTGCTTGGATGCATTTGCCAGTATGTTAATATCAAAGAGCCCTATCCTACATCCACATACTTGACAGGGAATAATGCATAATCTTAACTATCTATGCTGAGTAGCTATCCTTCTGATAGACTAATCAAACATGAACATAGCAAATATTACAACACCAAGCTCTTGGGGATGGGGAGATGTTTCAAGCCCTAGGGTTGGAATCGAGACTTGGCCCTTGTCACCCCTCCCTTGGCACATAGCTCTCTCCTGGAGCTGTTGTTCAGCTAAGCTATCCATGTATGCTATCCCAGTAGGATCTTTGGTACATGATCCTGGTGCCGCTACGGTTTCCATATGGGACCCTCTTCTGTTTATGAGAGGGTCAACTCTGTACAGTCTGCTCTTTATTTTGCTCAATTTATGTTCTATTTCCTTCAGAGGAACAGTGTTGCATCAGCAGCATGTAATAAAATATCACCTTGCTAACTGACAGCTAATTTTCATGTATCCCCCTGATTCTGGGTAGGTTTAGGTTGCCTTTTCTTGGATAGGTGAGGTTGAGGCCTTGAGGCAGGACTGCATTTGCCTAGCTTACATCAGTTGTGTGATCCAAACCTACAGTATTTGAAATGTTTGAGATTGACCTAGATATATATCGCGTTCCCGTCCATCTGGTTGGTTGGTGAGGGTAAACGTTTGCACCGCTGTGACAGTGTTGCGACTGAGTTTGACTCCCCACCTGCCAATGTATCTTACAATACGCAGGGGCACACATAGAGGGGCCCCATGATGTATCTAACGGCATTGGGCATCCTGCTGCTGATAGCAAATTATGGGCAATATCTCCTGAATAGAAGCAATGCCAACTTGATGTGCTGATCCCTTGACTAAAATATTTGTAACTCACACTCTATTTGGATCCTGCCACAGTGCCACCCCCTGGTAGACTTGTGGCTTCCCAGTATATTATATTAGTTGTGCTATTCCGAATAAGCACATCTTATTCCTATTTTTGTCCTTTATATTGGGCTGTTGTCTTGCCTGATCTAGATACTGAACTATAATTGGTCCGGTTGCACCAACGGTTCAAACTGAATCAAAATGTAAGGGATGACCCTATATATTTGATGCTTTACACCTGGTTATAGAGCTCACTTGGACTGGGCCACTAGGTCCTGCCTTTCCCTTGTTAGGTTGGGTGGGGATTCCTTTACCTATCGACGGGGTTTGCGGCATGGATTCGGCATCCCGCCGGTTCCTTTAAACCGCAGCGATAGATATGGATTGCGGGGGGACCTTGGTCCCAACTTTATAGGTTTTCAGTGCCGTTCATAGAGAGAACCCTTCGGGAAGGCAACTGCACTCTACGCTTGGATAATCTATAGCGTTGCTAGGATATTTTAGTGATTGGTTTATCGGCGATGATATATGATTTCTTATAAAGCTGGGATGAACCGATCCGTGATATAGGCTCCCATGAGTGGTTTAACTTTGTAGATGTTATACTGAGTTAGGCGTAAAATGAATGGTTCAAGGTGTCACAATTGGGAGTTAGTGACTTTTCCCGCTGTTTGAGTGAAGCTAGGTGGATTGACAAGTCCGTTGATTATCGCACTGTTCCCAGTTTGCTGAAAGGGAGTTGCAAGATGATTTCAGCTCATGTCGAAATGACCACAACCAAGTATTGGATTGACTAGATGCTTATAGAGGGATGAGGGCTATCTAAATAGAGAACCAACACTATCCCCTGAGGATAAATGAAGTATCGGCCCCCGATTTGCAGTTTTGGGTGACCAACTTCAAATGTTGGAGGGTTGGTCTATCCTAGCTACATGTCGCAGTAAGAAAGGGAAGTATTTGATGCCAGCACGGGGGTTGATTTAAATTATAGTGCAGTTCCTCGGAACAGGTGGTAAAGGCCAGACTTGACCTTATCAGTGAGAAAGAAAGAAGTCAAACTTGCTGTGTTGAGAAAATGTTTTGAAATATTAAAATATATGCCGAGTCGGAGACTGAGCACTGCAAAAGCCTTTCTAGGTTGTAATTTTAGTTATTTAAAGCCTAGGAATGGAGCAGAGTTGGGATTGTATATTGGAAAACCAAAGAATGGAATCGTTTGAAGATCATTAAATGTTATGGTAAATGACTGTATTAAGTTGCGAAGAGTTAAGCAATGCCCCTAACTATAGCAACGGGTGAGATGATTTAGACTTCTAGTCGGCGAAGGGAGGCTCCGGATGATACAGGGGGATTGGGAAATTACTTTTTGGGGCACTGCCATAAATTACCACTGCAGGTGGTATACCGTGGCGAACTTGCTTCCAGAACCGGTAATTAGGTACTTCCCATTCCGCGAAATGTCGCAAGAAAGGACGGATGCAGACTCTTGGTGCTGAAAATTATTAGCGCTGTTTTAAAGAAATCATACCACAAATAGCTTTTCAATGGCGGGGCCGCTGGAAGAAAGCTTCCAGCCCATGATGAGACCTTCCTTGCCAGTAGAAACAAAATGTCTCCTGTCGGGAGAAAACTTGAGAGAAATAACGCATGTAGCATGTCCTGGAAATGTTTCATGGGTGTTGGCAAGCTTAGGATCGTTTTTTATCAGCTCCCTCAAAGGAAGAACTGAGATGAGACTACTTTCTGCTCTATCTAGGATGAGCTATGCAAATGAAGCCTACTTACCCGGCAATGACGCAAGCATCGTTCTCGTTGAAGGGGGTGTTGAAGCAGCCTAAACCCAGGGAGAAGATGGGACTGGAGAGGTTGCAACGGGCGATCTCAGTATAGCTGACTAGATCCCACAGCCTAACCGTCTTGTCTAGACCCCCTAAACCAGTTTAAATTCTATTGCATGCTCACAATACCTGAAACTAGCTTTCGGCCATCGGGGGTAATGTCGATGCAAGTAACTCCTAAATTATGGCCCTGCAAAGTCCTTTGATATGAGCGTGTTTGCTTCAAAAACCTTACCTAATCCGCTTCCTGGTTGGTAAATCCCAAACAAGGATATCTCCACCACTACCACACGTGAACAGATGACGGGAATCGGGACTAAACGTCATGGCGTAGACTGCAGTGGAGGATGCAACAAAGCAAGCCAGACTGGCGGGCGTTGGCTAAAAGCTTTAGAAACAAGCCAGGAAGTAACATACCTGCGAAATGTCCCATAGAACAATCTTGTCCGACTCACCGCCAACAACTAAGGTTTTACCATCAGGCGAAATACGACAAGCACGAATGTAGTTATCCTTCAAAATATTACTTAGTGGAAAACTAAGCACTCTACCATAGATTCGAGAGAAAGTGCCGCGCAACTTACACCCTTGGACCGATCCCAAAGTTTGACACAACCCTAGTCTGATTAAAATAAAATAAAAAATAAAACTACCAATCCACCCGTATAAATGAAGTTTGCATCTTGCCCGGAACTTGTAATCGAACACACTACGTCTCCGTGATGGAGATTAAAAAGCGACTGAATTCCAGCATTTGCCTTTTTAGATTGATTAGCTTGAGACTTGGAAAAATCCAGGGGGACATCAGGCCGTCCCAGAGCAATAAGTGCTTTAGGTTGGTCTGGTTCGAGTGTTGGTGAGGAATGGCCAGGTAAACCTTGGGGAACTTGCACTGGAGGACTGGTAACTTGCCTTTGAAAATAAGTCTTGAGTTTAAAATCAACTAACCTGGCCATGGTACCCGTTGATGTAGCTGGGTTGAGGGCATGATTAAGTTGCTCATAGGTTCTTGGCTCAAAGGTGGTAGAGGTAGCTTCGATTCTTTGGCCGTTTGAAGCGATGGTGTACTAAAAATATTTAGATGAGGTCCTAAACTTCCAAGTACCTTTGCGCTGGGGGGTATATCCACCCGTTGGTTTTTGGGACGAGCTATTGTCCTGGGATCTACTTTTTAATAAAAAAAGAGAAAACAAAATACCGATATTCGTAGGAAGGGGCCGTTTAGGGTTAGAACTGCTATTTAAATCAGTATTGAGTTGTTCGCTACTCTGAGCCAGGAAAATTAAAAGGGAAACTAAATTTAAAGAATACCCGAGATGGATTAAATTCCGACATGCTGGGAGGCTTGAGAAGGCTTCCAGCAGCAGTAAGCTGTATAGAAGTTAGACAATATAAATAGAAATTGGTTACCTCTTCAAATGCTACTTGTAAAACTTGGAGTTCGCTTTTATATTTCAGGCGAATCTAAAAGTGATTAATAAAGGAATTCAAGGTTGAATACCTCATCGTCAACAGTAGTAAAAATATCAGCAACTAGTTTAATTGCATTTAGGCAGAGATCTTTTTGTTGTTGAATATGGCTTTGAAGGGAATGAGCAATCTCATAAAACTTTTGAATTTAATTAGGATGTACGTGAAATTTTATTACCATTGTGTATTTCCTTGCTATCTCAGCGTTTTCTTCTTGGGACACTGGCCCTGCTAAAGCCATTTGCTGGAGTTGATCAAGTTCTGCTTTGATTGACTCTACTTTCCTTGCAATAGATCTTCTATCAAGTCCATTGGGTGCCAGCGCAGGTAAATTTGTGGTCGACACATTGTCTTGCTTTCCATTATAGCGGGAACGATCCATAGTTAACGCTGATGAGAATCTATAAAGTAGACTGTACAAGTCTAAGAACAAGTCTAAGGATATAATGTAGCAATGGGGAGCTTTTATCGTTTTATCGTGAGTTGAACTTGGATTCAATCTAGATGGTTCAACTGGGAAGTATCGATTAAGATTTATTTCTAACTAAGATTGGTTTTTTTTATTATTTGCTTTCAACAATTAATACCTTGGGATTATAATATTCTACTTATTTCACACCAGCTTATTAACCTTAACACTGCTATTTCAATGGTTTGCAATAAATAGTCTATTTAATTAGGCGCGTTCTGATTGAAGCAATTTAAAATGCATCCAAAATTTCATCCTGTCATTGATTAGCCAAGTGCACAATTTTTACATTTAAAATTCAAATCAATTTGTATTTTTAAACAGTTCCGGATCGTCAAATAAAGAGGCTGAGTCATTAGCGGATCAATCAATCTCTTATAAAAATCCATTTCCAAAGGACAGTGGTGCACTCCATTCGAAACATCTTTTTACCAAATAAGCTCTATTCCGATCATTGACCCAAGTCACCATTTTTCAAACATGGAAACCTGAGCGTGCGTTAAACACCTTTTTCTAGCTCAAAAGCTGCATCTTGTCTCACTGTACTTTAACAACAACTTTTTAGTCATTTCTTTTTTGACTGCTTAGATTTATCATGGCACAGCAAGCTTACAATACTCCTCCCAGCTATCACTGTAAATCTAATCATATTACTTCTTGCTCTAGCCTTCGTTTATTCGAACTATTTATATTTCTACTATCCTCTTTTAAGCCCTGTTCTCTTTATAGCGATTCAAAACTCAATACATGATTGGAGATGGACTCAATATTCTTACATCAATTCATGCATACAGAAACTCAAGCTGGATAGCATTAGGGATGCTTCGGCTGGCTTTGGGCCGCTGCAGCCAAAACGCAGCCATTTAATATTTTAAAATAAATCTTTGAAAAAAGATGACCCAGCGCAAGAAACTGACCGCAGCTGATCAGGGCTTGGCCGAAGCAGCCCTAGATAGCATATCGGTTGAAAATCTCTTTTAAATAGATTTTATTAAAGGTGGTTCAAGGCATATGCAAGTAAAAGCATTACGTACAAGACGAATCAAAATCTTTTTCATAGCTCATCACCACTCTCAAGTCAACTTGGCCACTTAACCTCAACTGATTCGCCCTCTGCCTCTACTATTCTATTTTAGTTTGGAATTCGTAAGCTCAAGGCTTGCATCATACCCTGAAGGATGCATGTCCAAGCAAATCTTAATGCAAATTCTTTTCGACTCACCCAAAAAATAAACCCATTTTTCATCGGATATCCTAGGTTACCAAAAAGGGTTAAAGACGAAACCTTGCTTTAGATTTAGATTCTGAGTGGTGTTAACACTGAGCCGGCCATTATTAACTAAAAGCCTAATCGGATAGAATATAAACTTATCCTAACCGTGTTGTCATGTGAGGTCATCCAAAACGATGACTAACCCAGTTCTCCGAAAAGCGAAGCTGTTATGTATAGGCTCCCTAAATAAATCCTAAACCAATTGGCTGTTTTGATTCAATGGCGTAACCCTAGGGGCGACCGAGTTGAACCCCGGATCCGGGTTCAGATATTCGATCCGGCAGCATACCTGTGGCCAGTTTAGGGGCGGAGTAAAGCTGGATTGGCCCAGCTCCAGCCAGAACGGAGATTTCATCATGCTTCACAATGTAAAATATTCCGGGATTCGGTGGACCAGAGTAGGAAGCTGGCTGGAGCCAAGCTAAACCAGCTCTAGGATGGATACAATTATGTGCTCATCTGTACATATTTTTAATGCACACCAGACATATTTGTGTCGGTTTATTTACGACAAAATTGTGATAACTTCTAAAAGCATGGCACAGCCAAAATGAGCTGCAGAGTATGGCTAGAGAACAAGCGTGGTGTGGCGGGCGGGATGCCAAAAGAACAAAGCTGAGCTTCACCCGCTTTGCCCTTTTACAGCATCCTGCCTGGGTACGCGTCTAGGTATCCTAGATGCAATCTTTTTTTTGTTTTTTAAATCAGTGGCCTTCTAAAATCTTTATCTTATACTCTAGTTGGTAAAAGGAAAAATATGTTAGGCTGGCTGCCAAAAGAGCAAAGCTGTGCTACGCTCAGCTTCACTCTTTTACGGCAGCCCGCTGGTATGTGCAAGCGTGGTGTGGCGGGTGGGATGCCAAAAGAGTGGAGCTGAGCTTTGCCCGCTTTGCCCTTTTACAGCATCCCGCCTGGGTACGTGTCTAGGTATCCTAGCTGAAAACCTTTTTTTTGTTTTTTAAATCAGTGACCTTCTAAAATATTATCTTATACTCTAGTTGGTAAAAGGAAAAGTGTGTCAGGCAGGCTGCCAAAAGAGCAAAGCTGTGCTACGCTCAGCTTCACTCTTTTACGGCAGCCTGCTAATATATGCTTCTGGTATTCTAGCTGTATATATTTTTTTAGTAAAAATATTTCTAAATATTTATTTTGTTGTTTTATTTAATAAAATCCTAAATTGTTATTCAAAATATTGTTTTTTTGAACTAAATTAATGGAAATAATTATGAATGACTGATTAATCTTTTAAGATATTTGTGAATAAGATGTTTTATTGTAAAGATTTTTTTTGAATTTTATGAACTACCCTTTTAAATAGGTTCATACCTTTATGTTGTATTTTTTGAAGCATAATTATAACAGTTTTACATAGCTTTATATTATATTGGGTTTAAATAGTTGCTTTTGATGGGTTTTTAACCATTTTCAAAGTGTAATTTTATGATAAAAAGATATTTTTAACTTTTTATCTAATATTTTTCAAATAAAAGTTTATTATAACAATAATAGTTACTAAAAAGCTTACTCAGGCTGAGGATCTTGGTGGAGAAGAACTTCTGGGTAGACAACATTTTGGGTCATACCATGATTATGGTTGGGGTCAACTAAGGCTACAACACCTTGCACATTGGTAGTGCGAGAAAGAGCAACATAGAGCTGTCCATGGGCAAAGGGATCATGGGTGAGATCAATTCCAACATGTCTTAAGGACTGCCCCTGAGACTTGTTGATAGTCATAGAGAATCCAAGACGGACAGGGAACTGCCAACACTGAAGGGTAAAATGAAACTCATTCTCCTCAATCATCTTCAGGTGGGGAATTAGGTAGTGGCGGCCTTGATAGAACCCGGATATGACAGTAACTTCAATTGTGTTCTGGAAAAGAGCTGTAACTATGGCCATTGTACCATTGCAGAGGCCTTCAGTGGCATAGATATTGCGGAGGATCATCACTGGAACACCCACCTTTAGGGTGAAGTGAGATAAGGGCAAGCTGCTACAATTGAGAGACTGCATAACCTCAGCACTAATTAAATCTGCATCATCCCCCTATTCTGGGTCAGCATAATTTTCAGCATTATAGACATGAGTGGCTCCAGGATAAATATTAACAATGTCAGAGTTGGTTACACCAACCTGACAATTGGTAAGGGCTAAGATCGCCTGGCCCCTAAAAAATTCAGCTGCAGTATTAAGAGTGAGAGCTTGAAGCTGGTCAAGTGGGTAGATAGCATGATTCAGCTGCTTAGCGGCAGCAACTGTAGCAATATAAGGAGGTAATTGAACTGATCCACAGAGAGTTTGATCAAAGGAAAGATCCTCCAGGTACTGGGAATAAGCCTCATTCTCTTCAGTCTGATGCAAACACATGTTCTGGTTCAGGAGAAAATCTGAAGATGGGGCCAAATCATAGACTGCTGAATGCAAGCTTCAACCTGCTGTGCATGACCACCATGCCAGATCACTGGAAGGGTCTGCTTAAAGTCACCTCCAAAAACTACTGGGATCCCACCAAAGAGAGCTTGGTTATTGCAAATATCTTTGAGGGTACGCTCAACAGCCATAACAGCATTATTATGCTGCATGGGAGCCTCATCCCATATAATCAAGCTTGTCTGGCAAAACTGAGCAGCCAGCTGAGTTTGGACAGAGATGTTACAGACCGAGTTCTCATCTAGGTTAAGAGGCACCTTAAAAGTTAAATGGGCATTCCATCCCATGGGCAGAAGGCTGGCAGCTATGCCAGTGGAAGCAACACAGATGACGTGCATATCCTGATAACAATAATGGGCAGCCAGAGCTTGGTAAAAAAATGTCTTTCCAGTACCCCCAGAGCCTTGAAGAAAGAAGTGAGCATGTGTAGGATCCTGGGTAATCTGCTCAACAATCCGGTTAAAGGCTGCCTGTTGATCTGCATTGAGACAATCTGGGTTAACATGGGGCAGTTCAACTGGAGGATTGAAGTCCTGAACAGGGTTTCTGGGATCCTCCCAGCCTTCATCATAGTTAGGGAGATGGTAAGCTTCTAAGCTTTGACCAAACTTTTGAAGTTCTTGGGCAATTAAAAAAAGCCCATAATCAAGATGAGGATCTTGAAGACCTTCTGGGACAGTCAGGAATTGCATCCAGTGCTCCAGATCATTGCAAAAGCTCTCTCTAAACTCATTCTAGATTCTTAAGCCATTGGTTATATCTCCAGAGGTGAGGCCCTGTACAAACAGAAGGCGCTGTCTGTGGCCAGAGTGGGTTTCAGCAGTCTCCTGGAAGGCAATTCTCCAGTACTCATCATCATTTAGTAAGCCCAAGGCCTTGCATGCCAGGCAGTTGGTGAGATACGTTCTGCGCTCTAGGCCTTCACCGACAGTCCTTAGGTCAGCAAAGCTTGTGCACCCACGCTGAATAGTTAAGAGAAGGCGTACAAAGAAGCGTTCTCCTTGATTAGGGCTAACGTTGTACATCCGTCCAAATTGCTCCTGCTGCTGGTGTCTTCTCCAGGTCCGAGTGGCAGCATGCCAAGTATAATACTGAGGGAAATCTGAATATAGCAGATGTCAACCATCCTCATTTTGGGCATTATATAGCATCCAGCCCATGAGGGTTGTTCTGGGAGGGTTTTCTACCTGATGAAGGACATCATCACCAGGAGCAAAATAAACCATCTGTTGATTCTCAGCATGGACAGCCAAGCGGATGATGGAAGGGTATATTGAATGATGAGGGAACTCCATCAGCTCCCAGACAGCCTTTGGTGGGGCAATGTAGTGACCATGGAGATGCTGGCAGACCTCATTATTAACAGCATCCGGGTGTTGACACACAATATCAGCCAAAGGTGCTTGACCCTCAATTGTTGCTGTATACATGTCTTCTCCCTTTGAGATATACTTGAGAATGTACTTGATTGTACAGAGATTCATACAGGCTTCAACATTTATGTGTGCCTTGTACTTCCAGATAAGGGCAGGAGAGTACAGAACAACCCAGCTGTTATTGACTACAATGTTATCTCGCCCAGTCACAGTCTCCGATCCAATTGCATTCTGGGGGCTTTGGCGCCTATAATTTGGATACCCATTAGCAGGTAGAACTGTCTCATTTTGGAAAGGCTTTGGGAAGTACTTTGAGCAGCGGCAGGCCTGTTGGGAAGGTATGCATGCAAGATGAATCTTGATTCTGGTTGCATGGTGTATGAATCATGTAGCTCAAAACCAAACGTCTGAGCTCGTTGTGGTAAGCGGTAGCAGCTACAGGGGGGATCTCTGCCCAAATTAGCTGGTCAATATTTTGAGGCTGCATATAGAAGTTATCAGTTGAACTCAGAAAAAGGGCACAATGCATGTGAGAAAGTCCACGTTTTTGATACTCCATGACACAAAAGTGCCCACAATATGGTCCAAAGAATCCACGCCACATATCCCGGATAAGCTCTTTTATCTTAATATGAAAAACCCGGGCAACAATATCCAGACAGTCCATTGAATCTTCATGGGGGCTAAGCTCTCTTTGGATCTCCTCCCAATTACCATTGGCTGTAAAAGTTATAAATAAGGTAGGTTTGCCAAGATGGCAGACAATGTACATCACATCCTGATAAAGCTGTTGCATGAAGTGTCGGGAGCCAATGTGAGAGGAGGGGAGAATTGTGCAGTGACCAACCATAGTATGTGGGTCATCAATATCTGTGCGGTCATAATAATCAGTAAGGTTGTTATAAAGCTCTGCTCTGAAAACATCTTGATGACTTTCAATATACTGTAGGCAGATCATGTCACATGAAGCCCAGGCATCTACAATAAACTTCTGAAACAGTCTGCGGGCAAGGAAAATTATCAGTGGTTGGTCATTTCTTGGAAAAAGACGGTAACAGTAAAAGCTCCACATGCTGAGCCGGCAAGCTGTAGGTGTATCCCCATCCATGTGATGCAAACCAAAGCTAAATCCCAAGTCTCCTTGGGGAAAGAGAAGTACATAGTGGGTTGGCATATATTTGGCAACTGTAGGATCAATACATTCAGTACGCCCATCACGTAAACACATTAGCACATGCCACCGGTTACGCTCGCTATCCTCTACAGCAGCCATTGCAGGGGGCATCAGGGCAGCAATCTGGGGCTGTTGAGGTAAATTGTAGGTACAGTGATCATTGCCTGCTTCAACTGTCAAATTTAAGTTGGGGTGCAGATAGGCTACAGCCTCAGGATGAGCTTGAGTATACTCCTGAACAATTTCTGTGGCAGAGCAATAGATTCGCACAAATGGATTTACTTGGCAGATCACACGGTCAAGCGATCTAAGTGTCTCCTCATTCAGGCCAGGATTTTGCTCCATATGCTGGCGTAAGGCAAGTGCAGGGTCAATAAAGTACAGCTGATTATACACATGATTTTGACCCTCTGTAGGCAAAAAGGAATACTGGACATGATACAACTCACCATGGATAAAATAAAGGACATAATGGGGGTTGTTTCCCAAGCGCTGATCTTGCTCTAAAAAAGGTTAAATAAAATGTAAAGTATAGCAGTCAAATAAAAATTAAAATATGTACCTGCAATTAGCAAATTCATTGCCAAGGCAGCATTATACTGGCAGATATTGGCAAGAAAGTTAATTGCTTGGGGGGTGCGTTGGGTATACAGGGCATGAATCTCTTCAGGAATAGGCTGAAGCGGGGGTAGATGAATAGTTCCATCATTGCAGCAAAGGGTAAACCTAAGGCAAGTAGGTCTAGTAACCCGGATACCCTCACAGGCCCAATGTAAAGCATGCCAGCGCTCACACACCTTATCCATATTGCCTATATTAAGAGGAATCCAGGTATGACTTTTGGTAAAAAAAAGCATCAGGATTCTCTTCAAGGTTGTTTTCAGCATTAGCAGCCCCTCTCTCAGCAGGCTGCTGGGCTCTAATGTCATGGCAGATTTTGCAAGTCCCAACCTGACAGCCATTGGGGGTGCAAAACTGGGCAGCATCATAGTATAGAAGACACTTGATGCAGTGTTGAAGGTTTGCATTTTGTCTAACCTCTTGATTTTGGTCAGGTATAAGATTCTTAAGGTTTTGCTCATTAAGATCAACCAAGTTAAAGTTTCTTCTAGCCATCTTTAAACTAACTCTTTAAGTGTAATAGTATAATCAGTGGATGTAAATTTTTATATACACAGTTAAGCCCCAAAGAAGCCCATATTGGGGTTCTTTGGGGCAGTTATCTCTGTATTAATAAAAACATGGGCTTAGTATTAAATTACTGCCATTTGAAAGTAAGCTTTCAAGTAACACAGCTTTTTAATAGAAATGCTCAGAAAAAAATAATGACAATATTGTATACTACTTTAGAATATTTAAAATATCAGTTTGAAAACTTTAAAAAGAGATATCCTTTAGTCAAAATCTTTTAAGTCCTTATAGCCTTTATTAGATAAAATAAAAATACAGTTTATTTTGATTTAATAGTTTATTTATTAAACCTGGGTCAGGGGTTTGAAAGATTTATCATAGACCAACAGCAGATTAGATATATAGTTTTATGGGTTAGTATCTTTTGGCTTTTTAAAAATAACCTTTTATAGAAACTGGTTGTTTGAATCAGGTAAAATTTATTAAATTTTATTGATCAAATCAAAGCCCTGCTCATGATCTGCAGCAGGTAAATAGAGTTTTTTTAGATAAAAAGTTAGTAGTTTACCAAAAAAAATGACTTACCCAGCCCAAGATTGGCTTTGGGGTAAAAATCTGGGAGTCTATAATCTAGCTTAGTAAAGTTAGAAAAATGGCTTGCCTAACCCAAGATCTGCTTCTGGATAAAAGTCTGTTTTTTTAAAAATCTAGGTCTATAATTTAGTGAAAATTAAACTTACCCACCCCAAGATCTGCTTTAGACCAAGTCTATCTAAAACAATTTGAAGATTAGTAGGTTATTAGAAATGATTACCTGCTGAAATATATCTTTGTTTAAAAAAGGTTAGTGAATCAAAAGAATACTGACTGTAAATTCAGAACCTGAACGTAAAAATGCGGGATTGTCAAATCCTTGGTCCAAATTTTGAATCACTTTTGTGGGCAACTCAGCTGAGTGAAAAATAAAATATTTAATAAAATCCACCATTTAATTTGACTTTTTTTGGTTTATTTAAATTGGCAAATTTAGAATCTCTTGAGCAGATAACTCAACTAACAAAAGACAAAACTCAGCAAACAAATGCAGGATACATGAATCAGGAATGCAGGATTCTAATGTACAATTTGTGATTTCCTGTATTTCAAATGAATCATAGACATCATGTGAAAATTAATGAATCTGAAATTGCGGGATTGTCAAATCCAAGAACCAAGTTTCAAATCAAAATTGCAGTGAATTTGAAATAAATATAATTTATGGGTGTCTCAAAAAGGATGTTAAAGGATCTAGAGTGGATTTATGCTGATTCTTTTAGGAAGCACAGGCATTCTCAAAATTCACCCTATTCCATTTTAGGACAGCTAAAATTTAGAGCATAATATTCACAAAATTGACATATTTAACAATAAAATTGACTAAAATATACATTCCTCTTCTTGAGTTTAAAATTTTAATAAATTTTTATTATGTCTTCTTCCAACACCAACCAAGTCAACGAGCTGTTCCCTGGCCTTGACAAAATCATGCAGGGCTACACTGGGTCTCTTAATGGTGAATCCTCTGTCTATGGCCACTCCCAACCTGCAGGCCCCTCTGCAAGCACTACCCAGGAGTGTGTTCTTTCTACTGCGTCCTCAAGCATGGCCCTGTTTGCCCATCATGCACAGGCAGCTGCTAACCAAAATCTCTTATCAGTGATGGCATCCAGAACCAGCCATTTGAGCCATGGGGTCACTCAGAGAGCCCAGAACCCCAAAACAGCCAATCAGATGGCATCAACCAGTTCCCAAGATGGACACGTCCTCCCTCAGCCAATTAGCCTGCAAGACGCAGAAGAGAATTGATCACTCCAGACATTGTTCTCGAAATGGTTGAAAAGCAAGGGAAGCTTATGTTCCTTGGGGAAATTGCGGCTGCAATGGGGTTTGCAAAGTCCACTGTGGCTGCAACCCTGCAAGCCTACGCCAACTGTGGCCCCCCGCCAAGAAGACCCCAACTGGTGCTTGTACCTCAACCAAAGGTGAAAAAGCCCACCCTCTCATGATGGCCATTATGGAACGTGACCCACAGATGCCCCTGGTCCAGGTACGTCTCCAGTTGGGACTCCATGGCATCTTCACCAACAAAAAAACGGTGAATTCATGGATGCATGGAGTTGTGATTGCTGCTAGAATCTTGTTCAATCAAGTTCTCAGTGGCCCCATTTTGGTGGATACCAACCCCTACAATTCAACAATTATTAATTTTATCAAAGGAATTGGCAATGAGGGCCTGTAATGATGTAATATTCCTGTTGTATGCTAAGATCTTGGCCAGTATCCAAGACTTTAGAGAGAAGCGCATCCAATCTGACGTGTACAAGCGCGGCCCAATCTTGTATCAGTTTGTTGGTGTTTTATTGGCAGTTTCCCCATTGGGCATCAATTATTACTCAGCAATATCAAACACTGCAGATGGGTATGCCTACCAGACGGAGCTCAAGGACATGCTGGAGGAGTGGGCCGCCCAAAACGCTGTGCACACAGTTGTACTGAGTGCAGAGATGGAGCAGCAGGAATGGGCTACCCAAGAAATCAGGGCTACAGGGCATACCTGCTGGTCCTACCCCATCAACTACGCCAACATGCATCTTGCAGATGTATGTCTTTACAATTTTGGTTCCGCTCTCAGGAGCTTAAAGCCTGCCACCTACAATGAACTATGCACCCAAATTGATATGGGTTATGAGCTTTTCCCTTCTGCGTCCGTCCAGAACTTATTTGATCTCATCATCTTCTATGCAAGTGATAGTGATAAGACCAGAAAGGACCCCTGCCTCCCCCCACGCCACTCCATCCGTTTTGTCAAGCCTGCATATGTGACGGAAGAAGAATTTGAGCAATTGAAGCAAACCACTCTTGCTGCCCCTTCCCAGTCAACAGACCCTGCCTCCCCAACCCCCCATCAAGATCAAGCCACCTGCCTTCCAACCCTGACTCCCAAGCAACCACTCATTCCCTCACCACTATCTCTGATGCTGTCCCTTTCATAGGCGCAGATGAAGGCGATGTTCATTCTGCCCATTCCCTCCCCTTCCCGTCCTTTGATTAGTAAATAAATCTTTTCTTGATGACTACTATTAAAATTAATTTTTTTCTTTCAGTTCATAATTAATAATATATTTTTTACAATGTTATAAGTTTCCGTGTGTAAAGAATTTTGTACATTTGATGTGGTAGCATATACTTATTTCCGAGGGTATTTTCATCATCATCATCAATAAATTGAAGACAATAAACGTAAATATTGCATTAGAATATTGCAAATTAGACGTCAACTATTGATATTTTGATATTATGTACATAACTCAATGTATTTAGTTTTACAAAATACATTGTAAACTTGGCCTTTTTTCATTGTAATTTATCAAAATGGATTGTGTTTATATTAGAGAGCCATTAATGCTTAGTACAAATATTAAAAATTAGTGCATTTTACAGCCTGTATATTTACCTATTGGTAATAATTCTGTAAACTTTTCAGTTGGATTTTGCGAGGTAATAATAATGTAATGTGTTAATAGAATACTGCTTATTTTCATTAATTGGCTGATTTTCTTTGATGTGGCAATTGTGCATTTTCTGATGTTTACGCACTAGTATCCAATTGGTTGGCTTCATATCCAATCACACAGGCAATAGGAAAACAAGCCGCCACCCCAAGACTGGATGTGGTTGGGGTGGCGGCTAGTTTTCTAATTGCCTGTGCAATTGGATGTGAAGCCAACCAATTGGATACTAGTGCATAAACATCAAAAAATGCACAATTGCCACATCAAAGAAAACCAGCCAATTAGTGACAATAAACAGTATTCTATTAACACATTACATTATTATTACCTCGCAAAATCCAACTGAAAAGTTTACAGAATTATTACCAATAGGTAAATATACAGGCTGTAAAATGCACTAATTTTTAATATTTGTACTAAGCATTAACGGCTCTCTAATATAAAAAAATCCATTTTGATAAATTACAATGAAAAAAGGCCAATTTTACAATGTATTTTGTTAAACTAAATATATTGAGTTATGCACATAATATCAAAATATCAATAGTTGACGTCTAATTGCTATATTCTAATGCAATATTTACATTTATTGTCTTCCATTTATTAATGGTGATGATGAAAATATCCTCGGAAATAAGTATATGCTACCACATCAAATGTACAAAATTCTTTACACACAGAAACTTATAACAATGTAAAAAATATATTATTACTTATGAACTGAAAGAAAAAAATTAATTTTAATAGTAGTCATCAAGAAAAGATTTATTTACTAATCAAAGGACGGGAAGGGGAGGGAATGGGCAGAATGAACATTGCCTTCATCTGCGCCTATAAAAGGGACAGCATCAGAGATAGTGGTGAGGGAATGGGTGGTTGCTTGGGAGTCAGGGTTGGAAGGTAGGTAGCTTGATCTTGATGGGGGGGAGGTTGGGTAGGCAGGGTCTGTTGACTGGGAAGGGGCAGCAAGAGTGGTTTGCTTCAATTGCTCAAATTCTTCTTCCGTCACATATGCGGGCTTGACAAAACGGATGGAGTGGCGTGGGGGGAGGCAGGGGGTCCTTTCTGGACTTATCACTATCACTCGCATAGAAGATGATGAGATCAAATAAGTCCTGGACAGACGCAGAAGGGAAAAGCTCATAACCCATATCAATTTGGGTGCATAGTTCATTGTAGGTGTCAGGCTTTAAGTGCCTGAGAGCGGAACCAAAATTGTAGAGACATACATCTGCAAGGTGCATGTTGGCGTAGTTGATGGGGTAGGACCAGCAGGTATGCCCTGTAGCCCTGATTTCTTGGGTAGCCCATTCCCGCTGCTCCATCTCTGCACTCAGTACAGCTGTGTGCACGGCGTTTTGGGTGGCCCACTCCTCCAGCATGTCCTTGAGCTCCGTCTGGTAGGCATACCCATCTGCAGTGTTTGATATTGCTGAGTAATAATTGATGCCCAATGGGGAAACTGCCAATAAAACACCAACAAACTGATACAAGATTGGGCCGCGCTTGTACACGTCAGATTGGATGCGCTTCTCTCTAAAGTCTTGGATACTGGCCAAGATCTTAGCATACAACAGGAATATTACGTCATTACGGGCCCTCATTGCCCTTCCTTTAATAAAATTAATAATTGTTGAATTGTAGGGGTTGGTATCCACCAAAATGGGGCCACTGAGAACTTGATTGAACAAGATTCTAGCAGCAATCACAACTCCATGCATCCATGAATTCACCGTTTTTTTGTTGGTGAAGATGCCATGGAGTCCCAACTGGAGACGTACCTGGACCAGGGGCATCTGCGGGTCACGTTCCATAATGGCCATCATGAGAGGGTGGGCTTTTTCACCTTTGGTTGAGGTACAAGCACCAGTTGGGGTCTTCTTGGCGGGGGGCCACAGTTGGCGTAGGCTTGCAGGGTTGCAGCCACAGTGGACTTTGCAAACCCCATTGCAGCCGCAATTTCCCCAAGGGACATAAGCTTCCCTCGCTTTTCAACCATTTCAAGAACAATGTCCGGAGTGATCAATTTTCTTCTGCATCTTGCAGGCCAATTGGCTGAGGGAGGACGTGTCCATCTTGGGAACTGGTTGATGCCATCTGATTGGCTGTTTTGGGGTTCTGGGCTCTCTGAGTGACCCCATGGCTCAAATGGCTGGTTCTGGATGCCATCACTGATAAGAGATTTTATTTAGCAGCTGCCTGTACATGATGGGCAAACAGGGCCATGCTTGAGGACGCAGGAGAAAGAACACACTCCTGGGTAGTGCTTGCAGAGGGGCCTGCAGTTTGGGAGTGGCCATAGACAGAGGATTCACCATTAAGAGACCCAGTGTAGCCCTGCATGATTTTGTCAAGGCCAGGGAACAGCTCGTTGACTTGGTTGGTGTTGGAAGAAGACATAATAAAAATTTATTAAAATTTTAAACTCAAGAAGAGGAATGTATATTTTAGTCAATTTTATTGTTAAATATGTCAATTTTGTGAATATTATGCTCTAAATTTTAGCTGTCCTAAAATAGAATAGGGTGAATTTTGAGAATGCCTGTGCTTCCTAAAAGAATCAGCACAAATCCACTCTAGATCCTTTTACATCCTTTTTGAGACACCCATAAATTATATTTATTTCAAATTCATCACAATTATGATTTGAAAATTGGTTCTTGGATTTGACAATCCCGCAATTTCAGATTCATTAATTTTCACATGATGTCTATGATTCATTTGAAATACAGGAAATCACAAATTGTACATTAGAATCCTGCATTCCTGATTCATGTATCCTGCATTTGTTTGCTGAGTTTTGTCTTTTGTTAGTTGAGTTATCTGCTCAAGAGATTCTAAATTTGCCAATTTAAATAAACCAAAAAAAAGTCAAATTAAATGGTGGATTTTATTAAATATTTTATTTTTCACTCAGCTGAGTTGCCCACAAAAGTGATTCAAAATTTGGACCAAGGATTTGACAATCCCGCATTTTTATGTTCAGGTTCTGAATTTACAGTATTCTTTTTTAATGATAGTATATTTTTTTATAAATTTAAATAAAAAAGTATTTTATTATAATCAACAAAAATAAACTGTGGTTCATTCAAAACTATCACTATGAGATAATGACAGATAAGGCTTGTAATGATTTGTAGTCAGAAAATAAAGTCCAACAACTGAAACTGCTCCAATTTTACATCCTGTGCCGTGCACAAAAAACTATATATCTCATATTTGAAACCCCACCTCTTTTTATATTTTGTGACCTACACAATGGAGTGAGGCACAAATTGTGACCCAATCCAAAAGATTCAAAAAAACATTTTTGTGACTCTGTGTTCACACAATTGCTGTACCTGTTCCTACCCTACTAGAGAGACAGATACAATGTGCGCTATCATGTTGTAACTGTGCTATCTTAGCAGAGCTATAAAAAAGGGGGAACAAAATAGATCATGCTGGATAAATGTTTTATTTAGAATGAAGGTGTTAGAGTGTAAATCAAGTCTGAGCTCAAATAAAAGTTATGGGGATAAATTACCCATATTAAAATGAGAACAGAAAAAAGGGAGGCACACTGGAGCTTTAAGCCTACAAATCTACAACAGAAGAAATAAATAACAACAAAAAATGAGAGGCCAAAGAGAAAAAAGGATGTGCAAACAAACAACCAAGAAGAAATGGTTTTTCAATAAAGAATACAAAACCTGTTGGTCTTGGGTGAAGACTTATCTCAACCAAGGCAAGATGGCAGCAGCCATGGCGTGAGACAGGGGATTTCAGACTCCAAAGTTTTTTTTCATCTATAGGGGAGTTAACTTTATTTTTTGGTAGGAAAAACTGTTCAAAAACTTGTTTTCATAGTGGAAGTGGGAGAGCCTATAACTCAGCTGGGAGAAGGCAAACTCAAATCTGATTAGCCGGCCAGAAATATTTTCACCTCTTGTTTGAAGACTACTGTTAAAACATTCATGACATCATAATATGATATTTTGGGCAACCAGCCGGCCAACCATCAAGCGCCATGGAGTAGTGATATCTCATAACCTTCAGTACATAATTATTTGGGAAAACTCTGGGAGATGCAGGTTATTCTCTTCATCTGCAATCAGAGCTGCCTTGACCCATTTTTATTAATGATTAGATTTAAATCATCCAATACTTTTAGGGGGTTTGTGGCTTTCCCTTTCCCATTATTCCTTCTTGGGCAATCTATTCCAGGCAAAAATGACACTGCTATGACAAAAGGGATTATAAAGGTTGAAACACAGCCTTCAGGAGGAAAAGTGTTCACTCAGCCACAATACCACTTTTGAAGAAAATCTTCTGTACCTCTTATTCAAAAACTATTAGCTATGAGGTCACTGTTGGAACGCTTGGCTCAGTATGCTTATATCCACCTTTTTTCCAACAACTGTTTACTGAGAAACCAAAATGCCACAGCTCATACCAGAAGCCAACTTTGGAAAGCCATATATGTCAGGGCCCAGAATGCCCTAGACAATCAGCTAGACTGCCTAGAGATAAAACAACCAACATTTTGAAAAGCATTGTCAAATGCCTTCCTAGAAGGAAAACCTCCTTTTTGACTGCAAATGGCCAGGGGTTTGCGAGGCCCACATGCCGCAAAACCCTGTCATTGAAATTAAACACAAAATTGGGTCCCTTTGCTATTGGGAAATGGCAAATTTGAAAGCAATTGTTTGATTATGTGATTGGGGGCTCAATCACTTGCAGGTTCTATTAATATCTGTGGCACCTTGACATTGTCAAAACCGCAGGCTTGACCTGCCAACAAGGTTCCAACCAAGCAGGTTAGTGACCCGCAATCCAATTATCAGGTCACCCAAAGCCAGACTAGGAAGTCAACTCAAATTACCAAATCCAACAACATGAACAGATGATGATCCTTCACGGTGGATACCTCAATTTGGCTCTTGACTCATTATCAGGATCAAGCCACCCCCTTCTCCCATCCAACCATGTGATCATCAATCTTGTTCCTAATATCCTTGATTAACATGAACTATATAATCACTATCTCCCAATAAAGATTATTATCTAGTTTCTAAAGCCTTTTCCCCGTATAACTCTGCTAAAACAGCACAGTTACAACATTGGTAGCACAGGTAGGTTCTCCATCCTACCTTATCTTGAAAAATTCTGCCTGTTGCCCGCACACGCTGCGGCCAACAAATCCTCAATAAAATCATGTCTGGCCTCCAGCTAGACAGGACACTGTACACTCCTGGTATCAAAATACCCAATGGCTTTGTCTTTACCAGAGCACAGTAATCCTGCTCCCTGTCTTCAATGCCTTGTTGGCACAAGGGTTCTTTCAGGCGCCTTCCTTGATGCCACAAACAGCTGACAAAACCACCATGCTCGCCTATGTTGCACAAAGACTTCTCAGCGCTGCCTTGGAGCCCTTTGCAGGGACCAATGACGACAATGCTGCAGCATGGATTCAGTCTGCCCAAAGCAAGCTGGCTCAGATGGAATTCCCACAGCAATTCTGGATTGCTGAGATTTCCATTTGTCTCACCCATGACGCTGGCACCTGGTGTGACAAGTGGCACAAAGAACACACTGACAAGAACTGGGACATCTTCAAAAAGGACTTCTTGGCAAGATTTGTGCTTAAGGATACGGCGCTCATGATCATATGCCAAGTAAAGAACCTAACCCAGACAGGCACTGTGAAGGAACTTACCCGCGCCTATGAGGAACTCCGTCTCTGTGCCCCATCTGATATGGCCTTTGATACCCCAGCAACACACCTCATGTACTACAACGCCCTCAAGTTGCACGTGATGAGAAATGTGAACCTGGACCAGGTTACCAACCTGCAAAGCCTGTACCGTGAAGCGGAAAAAGCGGAACAAACATCCAACAATCTACACAAGGCACAGACTGGGAAACAAGAAAGGCCCAAGGACTCCCATCCAAGCAGGCACTCTACTTGACCACCTTCTGAGGGCAACAGAAACAACAGTAACCATAAACCCACGGGTTTGAATGGGAATGGGAATGGAAATAACAGCCAATAAATTTGTACCTATTTCCGTGTCACTGCCACCCAAGGCAACCAAGATGAGGGAAAAGCCTGGGGAGAGCACTAAGCAAGCCAAGCTCTCCTCACGCAACTCCTGACTCGCCCAACAATGAATACCAACCCGAGGACGTGGACCAATGCCCAATGATCCAAGTACCCCCGGAAGACCTGGTACTATAAACCATTGCCAGACATCCCAATAAATTGATGTCTTACCCTTTCCGCTTTTGCAGTTACACAGGCTCAGCACTTCTGGACTCGGGCGCAGATTGAACCTTAGTCAACAGCAGCTTTGTGGATAAATTCAAGCTGGCCACTAATCCTTTGCGGATTAAAAATGTGGTCCTGGCTGATGAACACCACATTGTCGTGACAAAAGAAACTGCTCCCTTCTCTGTCATGCTTGAGAACCTCCACTCCTTCATCCAAGGTCCCGTCATTGACTTCCCTAAGTTTGACATTGTACTGGGACTAGACTGGTTACAAAAAAACAACCCCCACGTGGACTGGGCAACCTCCGTGTTGACCATCAAGCGTGAAGGCGTCAACCACCAGATCTACCCTGACTCAGTGGACCAACTCCTACAAGACCACGTCTTTGTATGCATCACAGAGACTTTGACAAGAGAGAAAACCTGAAAGCAATTGACTGGGACTCCTGCCAGTATGAAATCATACACTTCAAGGACCACCAGGACACCTCCACACCGCAAGATTGCAACATTGTGGCCCGACACCCAGAGATCTTCAAGGAGGCGTTACCTGGGCTACCCCCTGAGAAGCACATCCAACACTCTATCCAACTCAAGGGGGCTGTACCCAAGGCACGTCCCATTTACAGGCTGACCCAAAACAAGGACAATGCCCTCCATGCCTATCTCAAGGAGGCACTGGAAAAAGGACTTATCCGCCCCTCACAGTCTCCCTTTGGGGCCGCCATATTCTTTGTGGCCAAAAAGGATGGTATCTTACGCCTGGTCACAGACTACCGCGCCTTGAACAAAGTCACCATTAAGAATTGTTACCCATTACCAATAATTGACAATCTCTTTGACGCCTTGGGAGGAGCCTCCGTCTTCTCCAAGATTGATCTAACTGCAGGCTACAACCAGATTTGCATCAAGGAGGAAGACATCCCCAAGACAGCCTTCTGCACCAAGTACGGTTCCTACAAATGTGTGGTACTCAACTTTGGCATGACCAGTGCCCCGTCCACCTTTGTAACCTTCATGAACAAAGTGTTTGCGCCACACATAGGCAGACACACCCTAGTGTACCTGGACAATATTATTGTCTACAGCCCCTTGGTGGAACAGCACCACAAAGACCTGGAGGAAGTCTTTGCAACCCTGGCACAACACAAACTGTTGGCCAAGCCCTCCAAATGCCAGTTCTTCCAAGAGCAACTACCCTTCTTGGGACACATAGTCTCAAAGGACAGCATCAAACCCAACAGTCAGAAGATACAAGCCATCTGCAAAATGCCACCTTCCAAGGACAAATCAGAACTCCACACTTTCTTGGGAATTGTGGCCTATGTACAACACTTCATACCCAACTGCGGCGTCTTGACCGCCCCTTGTCTGCCATAACAGGGGCCAAGTCCAAGTTTGTATGGACCCCCCAATGTGACCTCTGTTTTAGACGTCTCAAGGAAAAGCTCACGACAGCGCCCATCTTACAATACCCCAAACAAGACAGAGAGTACCAGATGGAAACCAATGCTTCAGATGCATCCATTGGGGGAGTACTACAAATTAAGAATAATGATGGTGATTTCCTGCCTGTAGCCTACAAGTCACACAAACTGACAGATGGCAAGTGTCAATACCCAATACATGACAAAGAACTGTTGGCCATCATACACTGCCTAGTCAAATGGCGCTGTTACCTGGAACGGCAGGAAGAATTCATAGCACTAACCAATCATAAGTCACTCATCTATTTCAAGACACAAGCAAACCTGTCACACTGCCAAGCGCGGTGGATGGAGATCTTAGAAAGGTTTAACATGCTCATCCAATATAAGCCCGGGGCCAAACTTGCCATGGCAGACACCCTGTCCCGCCTGTATGTCCCCGCTTCTAGGGGAGAGAATGGGCTCAACCCAGACTGGCCTCTCCTAGTGCTCCATACAAAAGACAAAGGGTTCCCCACAGGCACAACCAATATCACCAAAGAAACAGTCATCAAGAATTAACATCTCTTTGCTGACGTATACAGGACTCTGCACAGAAAAATGTCGGATGACACAACCATTCCCTACATTCCCACACATCAACGAGTTGATACCATTCTTTTCTACCACAGGGATCTCAGACATACTAAGAGCCAAAATCTATACAAATTCTTAAAACATAAAGCCTGGTGGCCAACTTTATACCGCAATGTCCAAGAAGTGCTAGAACAGACAAGGTCTGCAAAAAGTTTGCCAAAAGCAAAACCCCGCCTAAGTCTGTACTCCCCATTCAAACCCAACTACTGTTCAAGGTATGGGCTCTTGACAATGTGGGCCCCATGCCAGGGAAGCACAACAACAAAAAATACATCATCACTGCCATTGATTTTGCGGCAAGGTGGCCAGTAGCCCAAGCAGGGAAAACACACACTGGTAACGGCGTCCAACAATTCATTGGCAAGGAAATAATCAGCAGGTTTGGAAATCCAGAACTCCTGATAACTGATGGGGGCAAAGAATTGACCTCCAAAAACACCAATGTGTACCTTGCCAAAAATGGGGTCAAACACACTGTCACAACATCATACCATTCACAGGCCAATGGACGCATAGAGCAGCTTAATGGTAGCCTCATGCAAGCCCTAGCCAAACTCACTGCCAGGAGACCTGAAGACTGGTATAAGCAGCTACCAACTGCATTACTTGTGTGCCAAACTTGAGTGAACAGATCCACCGGGAAAAGCCCATCTGAACTGGTATACAGCACATAGCCAAATATCATTTAAGCATTGACAGGGCCCAAACAGGAAATTCCAAGTCAAGTCCCCCTCGCTCAGATCCTCAAGTAATAGAGGCCAACAGCAAACAAGCAGCCAAAGAAAGGAACACTTACAAAAGACCTTTGTTCCCATTTGCCAGAAATGAAGTTGGGGACAAAGTCTGAGTCATGAATGTTGACAAAAGCAAACTACAACCCAAAAAAGTAGGGCCAGCAATCATTCTAAAGGTAAACAATAATAACACTTACCTTGTGCAAGGGCTTGGGAAACGCAAGCAAGACAAGACCTTACACCATGACCACCTACAACCCTGCAAAGCAAGACAGAAACAACAAGAAACCGCCCTGCCTACCACCAAACAACAACTGATTCAATATGGCACCCGGGCTCCTGACAACCTTCCTGACAACCTGCCCCCAGAGGAGGCTGACCTTCAGCCAGGGGGGTGTCAAAACTGCAGGCTTGACCCGCCAACAAGGTTCCAACCAAGCGGGTTTTTGACCCGCAATCCAATTATCTGGTCACCCAAAGCCAGACTAGGAAGTCAACTTGAATTACCAAATCCATCAACATGAACAGATGATGATCCTTCATGGTGGATACCTCAATTTGGCGCTTGACTCATTATCAGGATCAAGCCACCCCCTTCTCCCATCCAACTGTGTGATCACCAATCTTGTTCCTACTATCCTTGATTCACATGAACTATAAAATCACTATCTCCCAATAAAGATTATTATCTAGTTTCTAAAAACTTTTTCCCATGTAACTCTGCTAAAACAGCACAGTTACAACAGCATGCTGCATCCAAACCCATGAACATGAAGAAACAGCCAATGCCCTTCCCTTCTCAGGAATCAGTGCACAATTTTCAAGCCATTTTGCAAGTATAATTGAAAATGATGCCACCAGGTCTCTGGTGGCGCAAAAGGCTAAGTATTTCTCAGTAAGTATAAATAGTGAGGATGAGAAGCCTTCCTCACTGTTGACATCTTAAAATAAATGACTTTATGCCCAGGACCCATTATTTTCTTGCAGCTACTATCTATTTTTACACCAATATAATCATTCTGTTTACATCTATTTACAAATCTACTACACAATACAACTGCACCTATCTGTTTCCTCCTGGTTCTGCTCCTGTCCATTTGGTTAAGCCACCTTGCACCATTGACTTGGAGTTCTTCCATCCTCACCACCCGGACCTTCCTCCTGGCCATGCTAGAGGCCAGATTCCAACAACTATGAAGGAGATAACAGCCACTCCCCCCTTGCCCAATGTTCCTCCTACCCAAGACTTTAGTAAGTTGGGGTTTGTCCACATTACAGTATTGGGGCTGGCTGATCAGGTTGTGCCCCATACTAAAAGTTGGCTCCCTGGGCCAATGTAGTCAACTATCCCGTCAGAATTGCACCAATTGTGTATATGGCCTTTCATGCCTGGCCCGCCTCCCCTGTAGGAGCCCAGCCAGACTCTGGTATAGGCTGTGACAGCATACAAAATAAACATATCTTTACCAGATAGTTAACAGCAGTGATCCAAGGGTGCCAGGTACCAGTGTGGGGAATAATATGGTTGGCTAATTCCAACATAATGATATAGACAAAGCCTATCTTGCTGTAATATTGAGTAGAGGTGACTATATAAGAAGAAGGAGCTTCTGGGTTATCCTTCTGTTTGAGAGGAGGTCTGTTACCAGAAAAGGCTTAAACAAGGCCTTGTGGTGGGAAGTCTAGTTGATGGAGATGATAGAAGACTTGGTGAGGGATGTGAAAATTAGTGGAAAAGATGGGGGTTTCTTGGTGGTTAATAATATAGGGTTTGTAGTTGTTGGTACTCTCTCTGCAAAGCAAACAGTAGATAAGTTTTGGCACACAAATAGTATATCCCTGATATAGCAAAATATTCAAAGTACATGTTCTTATTGATTATAATTGATGTTAATAATGGAGAAGACTTCTCTTTCTCATTCTTATACTTACTCTAAAACAATTTTAGGGGCTGGGAAGAGTTTTGACTGCCATTTGAGTTCTGAGCCACTGATTGTTTGATTTCATCAACCCCATTTATGGATAAGGCTATTGAGCATACCATCACTGAGAAAAATTCTTCCTTTGGATTTAGTAGCCTCCAAAGCTTTTTCAAGCTTATGTGGAGCTTTAAATTTGAAATAAAAGTGGCTCTGAATGGTTAGAAAGAAATAATTTATAGGAAAGTTATTGTGGCAAGCTTGGCTTTAGGTGTTAGATGATTTGGTCTAATCACTGTTGTTGCTGTCAGGGATCCAAGCTTGGGTGGGCGTCCCATAGTTTTCAGGAATCACACAGGCCAGGTTTTTGGCGGGCAGAGCCCACCACAAGAGAGGAGCTAACTTAAAGAGATATCAAAACAGCAGGCTCAACCTGCCAGCAAGGTTCCAAGTAAGCAGGTTTATGACCTGCAATCCAATTATCCAGTCACTTGAAGCCAAAATAGGAAGTTGACACAAATTTCCAAATCCAATAACATGAACAGAAGCTGGTCCCTTGCGGTGGATACCTCAATTTGGTGCTTGACTTGTTAACAGGATCAGGCCACCCCCTTCACCACCCCACTGTGTGATTAACACTATTGATAAGGAGCGCCTTTTGGGGAAGCTTCAAATATGGAATTAGGAAAGAAGAGAAGTATATTTTATTGGATAATACTTTAGACTTATATAGACTTGACTGTGGTGGGGATTTAGTTGGATCAAACCTAGGGGTTGGTCATGTGCTAGATGGGTTTGAGCCACTGGATACTTGGACAGTCAGGTGATATTGCTTGGTTACCATTCTTGGTATGTCAAACAGTATATTGGAAGGGGACTAAATTGGGCAATAACTGGATGTTAAGTAGGTTGGCAGTAGCCAGAATGCTTGTACATCCAGGCCCTCAACACCCCCTCTTAAGGGGCTACTCTGGTACATCAGGAGGGGGCTTTGTCTTAAGGGCTGTTGCCTGATGCTCCTGGAATTTTTTGCTAGTTGGAACCAGTCTGGTTGAGTGTTCTCCTTTAATGAGGCAGAGACGGGTTCTGTGGTATTTCTTGATAATTGGGTTCTTGGCACTTTGGAATTTCACTAGGTAAGTGTTGTGCTATGGCCTGTATTTGATGACTCTTCCTGGTCCCCTATGTACTGAGTCTAGTTTCTTTCTGTTGCCAGCTAGAATCCAGACAGGGGAGTTGATGGGAAGTGGTTCCTCTGTGGAGGTTACCTTTTGTGTCTTGAGCCTCTTCATTTCAGCCATTTTAGCTTTGAGGCGGATGTGTTGTAGATTTGGAGCTTGCTCTACTGTGGGAGGTTTCCCCGGGGGAATCTTTATGTAGGGCTGTTTGTTGCAGGTGATTATTTCCAGCTTGTACCCATATGTTAGTTCAAACAATGAGTAGCCTGTCCCTTGGTTGGTGCGGACTTGGGATACTAATAATGCATTTTTTATGTATAGTGGCCATGTGTCTTTGGCTTTGCCATCCATTATTTTCTCTAGGGTTCTTATAAGGCTGCTGTTTAGGCGTTCCACTCTACCATTGGCCTGTGGCCTGTATGGAGAAGTGGTGGAGTGCTTAATGTTTTTGGATTTCAAGTTGTCATTAACTACATGACCTGATAACTCTGTTGCTCCATAAGTTATGATATAGTATGGAGTGCCATAGTTGTCTATGATTGCTTTGTTAATGAAAAAGTTGATGGTTTCTGCTTTGTGGTCCTTTGTTGCCCATCAGATGGGCCAGCGTGTGGCAAAGTCAATAGCTACAATTAAGAAATGTTGGTTTGTCTTTGTTTCTGGGAAGGGCCCCACTATGTCTAGCCCACAAACCTTAAATGGTTCAGGGTCTGGTACTGGGTTGACTTTTGGCTGAGGAGCCTTTGTACTGGTGTATTTCTCACACACTGTGCACTTGTTCAGAACATCAATTATATCTTGTTTGAGATTGGGCCACCATACTATCTCTTTTAATGTGAGGTATAGGTTGTTAGCCTTTGTATGTCCTAGTAGGCGGTGATGTCTTAATATGGTGTCAACTCTTTGTGCAAGTGGGATGTATGGAATGTGTTTATCTTTGATGATTTGGTATACTGTGCCATTTAATATATGGAAATGTTTTTCATTCCTTACTAGTGTATCATGGGTTAGTTGATGTGTGGAGGGATTTCTTTCCTTTTGTCTTGTACTCAGTGTTGTATAGGTTGGGCCAGTCAGGGTCCAGGTGGTCAAGGTGATCCTCTCTAGGCTGACATAGTCTAGAGAGAGCATCAGCAGTGACCAGCTCTTCCCCCTTTTTGTATTGGATGTCCAAATTAAGCTGTTCCATCAAGGACATCCATTTGGCTTGCCGTTATGCAAATACATTCTGAGTTTTGAAATAGATTAAGGATTTATTGTCAGTTAGTACTCAGATGTTTAAATGTCCTTCCAGATAACATCTCCATTTCTTGCAAGCATGGTATATCAATAGCAATTTCTTATTGTGTATTGGGTATTTCTGCTCAGTGTTTGCTAAATTTATATTTTCATAATATACTGGCAGGAAGTCCTGCTGCCCTGAACAGCAGATGTGTAGTATGGTGTAAATGGTGGTATCACTGGCATCCAACTTGAGCTTATAGCACCCGTCATTATTAGGGTATTGCAAGATTGGTGCTTCAATCAGAGCTTGTTTTAGTCAATGGAAATTCTTGTCACATTCTGGAGTCCAGATAAATTTCTTTTTGCCATTACCCTTGGTTAAGTCATTGATTGGTGTGGTTAGTTTTCTGCAGTCTGTGATGTATTTCCTTAGGTAAGCTATCATACTGAGAAAGCATCTAACTTGTTTAATGGAGGTGGGGCGTTGCATGTTATTTATGGCTTTAATTTTGTCTGGGTCTGCTTTGATGCCACCTTCAGAGACAATGTGGCCCAAGAACAGGAGTTCCTTTTCCATAAATTGGCACTTAATTGGTTTTGCATAAAGTTTTGTGCTTTGCAAGTCAATTGAGTTTCTTGCAGACATGTGTGAGGTGTTCCTATTTGGTTTTTGAGAATATGATGATATTGTCAAGGTAGCATAATGTATTTGAGAGACCGTTTAGTGCTTGGTTCATCATGGTGACAAACGTTGCAGGAGCGTTGGTCATCCCAAAGTTCATTACTCTACATTCAAAGGATCCAAATTGTGTGCAGAACGCATTTTTTGGCATGTCATTTTCCTTTACTTCAACTTGGTTGTAACCTGAGGTGAGATCAATTTTGGAGAAAAATTTGGCACCTGAGAGTCTTGCAAACAGATCCTCTATAAGTGGAAGAGGGTATTTATTATTTACTGTTCTTGCATTTAGTGCTTTGTAGTCAGTTACTAGATGTAGGGTGCCTTCCTTTTTCTTTACAAAAAATACTGCTGCCCCCATGGGGATTCAGACGGGCGGATGAAGCCCTTGACTAAGTTGTCCTCAATATGGTTTTTGAGGGTTTGGGTCTCCATGGGAGAGAGTCTGTAGAGAGGTGCAGGTTTGGGCACGGCTTTGCACAAGTCAATGCCATGTTTGACCTCCTGTTTGGGGGTAGCTCTGTGAGTTCTTCTTTGAATACATGAGTGTATTCATTTAGGAGTGCTGCGAGTTCTGGGCATTGGATCTTTTGTGCTTATATGTTATTGAACTCAGTGTACCTCATTATGCGAAGGGTACTATCTTTGGTTAGATGTTCTATGTCATCTTGTTTTATGACCTGGACAAATACTGTGTCTCTTAGAATGAGGTCATTGGGTTCTTTGAGGATGTTAAAATTAAATCCATTGCATTTAATGGTCATGGTCTTTGTTTTCCAACATACACTGGGATTCACTCGGATGAACCAGTCCATGCCTGCTACAATGTTGTAGTTTATGTTGTTCATGACAAGTCCTTTGATGGACGTTTTTATGCCTTGGAGGTCAATTATGAAGGGGGTTGTTTTGCCTTAAAGTAGAACCTTTGATTTATCTGCCATTCTGGTGTATTTGAAGTTGGATTTGACAGCTGGTATTTTGTATTTGGTTACAAATGGTTTGCTAACCATAGTGTGTTGTGCACCAGAGTCAAATAAAGTTTTATGTGTATGAGATTTGTAAGTGCATGGGTAGACAAGAAGTTGGGAGCAATCTTTAATTTTTAAGTTCATAAAAATGGAGGACTGCAGGACACAGGGTATGTGAGTTGCAAAGTTGGTGCCTTGGTACAATTTCTTGTCAAGTTGGGGGGAGACAGGGGCACTTAAGCCTGTTCCCCCTCATCTTTTTCCTGTTACTCTGTTTTGAGACCTTTGATGTCAGAAAATGTGGGGTCAGATTCATAGCAGGTTGCTACTTCAGCATTGTTAACTTTGGCAGTGTCCTCTTTCTTGGGATGAAAGCGGTTTGCGCTTTGGCTGCAATTGCCATTGTTGCAATTGGAGTTGCCGTTGTTATGGTTGGTATTCTGGCGTTTGTTGCCATTGGAGTTTTCTCTGCCATTGCTGTTTGAGGAGTGGTTGCCGTTGTGTGCAGCATATTCCATGTTTGCGCGTTTTTCAGTGTGCTTGGCTTCTGCAATGAGCGCGAGCATGAATGTATTTGCCTCTGGGTGGATGAGGGCAGCAACATAGGGTTTCATTATGTTGATGAATGATGCTCTGGTGTGTATGTTATCAGCTTGTGCTGGGTTTTGGATCTTGCAATGTATTTCCTCAAATTTGTTGGCGTAAGCTGCAATAGTGGTCTTCTGAGGAAGATCACTGAGCTGTATTGCAATGTCTTGAAGAGATTTGGTGACGCGGAAATTGTGGGTGATGTCCACTTTGAACTCTTCCTAGTTTTCAAGCTGGTTGTCTGTTTGTGAGCCAACCCAGGTGGCAAACCAGTTTACTTCGGCCTTGTACAGGTGTTTGCTGGCTTCCTGGACCCATTTTTTTGTGGGGGATGTGGCTGGCGCAGAGTTTGGCGGCTGTGTGGTCTAGCCAGTTGATGACATTTTCTTTGTTTTTATCAAAGAACTTGTCAATACCAATGTACTTGGTGTTGGTAACTTCACCTGTGATAGGTGGTATTGCGTTTGTTTATGGTTGAAGAGAGAAGCTGTATTGAATTATCTTGGCGCATGCTTTGGGCATGACCAGACCTTTGAATACAGTGCATCCACTAGGTATATCTTTGTCAATGTTGTGGGCGCGGAAGTACGTTTTCCAGGTATCCTGGGATGTGGCCTGGTTGAGTACGTGAGCAAAGGTGGGCGGGTTTTGGTCAGTCATTTTCTCTTCCATGGACGTGGTCAAAAAACTGTAGCTTCTACCAGTGATAAGGAGCGCCTTTTGAGGAAGCTTCAATATGGAGTTAGGAAATAAGAAAAGTATATTTTATTGGATAATAATTTAGACTTATATAGACTTGGCTGTGGCAGGGATTTAGTTGGATCAAACCTAGGGGTTGGTCATGTGCTAGATGGGTTTAAGCCACTGGATACTTGGACGGTCAGGTGATATTGCTTGGTTACCATTCTCAGTATGTCAAACAATATATTGGAAGGGGACTAAATCAGGCAATGGCTGGATGTTAAGTAGGTTGGTGGTAGCCAGAATGCTTGTACATCCAGGCCCTTGACACTATCATGTTCCTGTTATCTACAATTCACAATGACTATAGAATACCTATCTCTCAATAAAGAATATTATCTAGTTTCTAAACATTTTCCCCGTGTAACTCTGCTAAAACAGCACAGTTACAACATTGGTAGCACAGGTAGGTTCTCCATCCCACCTTATCTTGAAAAATTCCGCCTGTTGCCCGCACACGCCGTGGCCAACAAATCCTCAATAAAATCATGTCTGGCCTCCAGCTAGACAGGACACTGTACACTCCTGGTACCAAAATACCCAATGGCTTTGTCTTTACCAGAGCACAGTAATCCTGCTCCCCGTCTTCAACGCCTTGTTGGCACAAGGGTTCTTTCAAGAACCTGCTGTCATCCCTTGAGCAACTGAGGACGGTGTCATGCCAGTCTACGTGGCTCAGAGACTCCAAAGTGCCTCCTTGGAACCTTTTGCTGGAGCCAACAACAACAACACCACAGCATAGATTCAATATGCCCAGAGCAAGCTGGCACAAATGGAATGCCCACAACAGTTCTGGATTACAGAGATCTCCATTCAATTGACACATAACACTGGCACCTGGTGCAATAAGTGGCACAAGAATCAGGCCATGAAGGATTGGGATACCTTAAAACAGGACTTCTTGGCAAGGTTTGTGCTGAAGAACACCACACTCATGATCATACACCAAGTGAAAAATCTGACTCAAAAAGGCACAGTAAAGGAGCTCACCCAGGCATATGAGGAACTCTGACTACGTGCCCCCTCAGATATGGCCTTTGACACTCCAGCTACCCATCTCATGTACTACAACGCACTCAAGTCACATTTAATGAAACATGTAAACCTAGACTAATTAATTAACTTGCAAAGTCTTTATTGTGAGGCAGAGAAAGCAGAAAAAACGTCCAACACTCTCCACAAGGCGCAAACTGGAAAGAGAGAGCAACCCAAATATTCTCTCCCAGCTGGGCACTCCAATTGACCACCTTCTGGGAAAAATAGCAACAATGCAAACCACAAACCTGCAGGTTCAAATGGACATGGAAATGGGAACAACGGCCAGTCAAAAAGTACCCATTTCCGTATCACTGCCACACAAGACAATCAAGATAAGGGGAAAGCCTGCGGAGAGCACTAAGCAAGCCAAGCTCTCCTCACACAACTCCCAACTTGCCCAACAATGAGTATTGACCCAAGGACGTGAATCAATGCCCAATGATCCAAGTGCTTTCAGAAGACCCAATACTTTACACCATTGCCAGACATCCCAATGGACTGATGTCTTATTCTGTCTGCTTTTGAAGTTACACAGGCTCAGCACTCCTGGACTTGGGCGCAGATTGAACCCTTGTCAACAGCAGCTTTGTAGACAAGTTCAAGCTGACCACTAATCCTTTGCAGATTAAAAACATGGTTCTAGCTGATGAACGTCACATTGCTGTGACAAGGGAAACTGCCCCTTTCTCTGTCATGCTAGAGAACCTACATTTCACCATCCAGGGCCCCATCACTAATTTCCCAAGTTTGATATTGTGCTGAGACTGGACTGGTTGCAAAGGAACAACCCCCATGTAGACTGGGCAACCTCAGTACTGACCATCAAGCGTAAAGGCGTCAATCACCAGATCTACCTTGACTCAGTGGAACAACTCCTGTGTAACCACGTTTTTGTACGCATTACAGAGACCCTGGACAAAAAAGGAGAACCTCAAGGCATTTGACTGGACTCCTGCCAATACAAGATCTTACACTTCAAGGACCACCAAGATACCACTACACCTCAGGATTGCAAAATTGTAGCCTGCCATCCAGAAATCTTCAAAGAGGCTCTACCAGGGTTGCCGCCAGAGAAACACATCCAACTCTCCATCCAACTCAAAGAAGCTGTACCTCTGGCGCAACCCATCTATCACCTTACCCCAAACAAAGACAACACTCTACGCGCTTAACTCAAGGAGGCATTGAAAAAAGGTCTTATCTGCCCCTCACAGTCTCCTTTTAGTGCTGCTGTATTCTTTGTGACAAAAAAGATGGTACTTTGCGCCTAGTCTTGGACTACCAAGCCCTAAACAAAGTCACTATCAAGAATTGTTACCCAATACCACTGATTGACAATCTCTTTGACGCCTTGGGAGGAGCCACAGTCTTCTCCAAGATTGACCTAACCTCAGGCTACAACAAAATTTGTATTAAGGAGGAAGATATACCCAAAACAGCCTTCCACACTAAATACAGTTCATACAAGTGTGTGGTACTCAACTTTGGAATGACAAACACATTGTTGACCTTTGTGACTTTTATGAATGAAGTGTTCACCCCCACATTGGCAAGCATGCCTTGGTATACCTGGACAACATTATTGTCTATAGACCCTCAGTAGAAAAACACCACAAGGACTTGGAGGCAGTCTTTGCTACCCTTTCACAACACAAACTGTTGGCCAAGCCCTCCAAATGCCAATTCTTCCTCAAACAATTGCCTTTCCTGGGACACATAGTTTCAAAGGATGGCATCAATCCTGACAGCCAGAAAATCCAGGCCATTTGCAAAATGCTGCCTCCAAAGGACAAGCCTGAACTTTGCACATTCCTTGGGATGGTTGCCTACGTGCAACAATTCATCCCTGACCGTGGTTTTCTGATTGCACCCCTTCTTCCATAACTGGCGCCAAATCCAAATTTGTATGGACACCCCAATGTGACTTTTGCTTCAGATTTCTTAAGGAGAACCTTTCAACTGCGCCTATCCTACAATATCCCAAGCAAGATGGAGAATATCAAATGGAGATAGACGCCTCTGATGCATCTATTGGGGGAGTGCTACAAATCAAGAACAATGATGGTGACTTCCTGCCCATAGCCTACAAGTTGTGCAAACTGACAGATGGCAAGTGTTACTACCCCATACATGACAAAGAGCTGTTGGCAATTGTACACTGCCTTGTCAAGTGGTTCTGCTACCTGGAACAACAGGAAGAATTCACTGCATTAACCAACCATAAATCCCTGATATACTTCAAAACAAAGGCAAACCTCTCCTGACAACAAGCATGCTGGATGGAAATATTAGAGAGGTTTAACATGCTCATCCAATATAAGCCCGGGGCTAAACTTGCCATGGCAAACGCCCTGTCCCGCCTTTACGTCCAAGCCACAAGAGAAGAGAATGGGCTCAACCCAGACTGGCCCCTCTTGGTACTTTGGACAAAGGACAAAGGTTTCCCCCTGGCACCACAGACATAACAAAAGAAACAGTTATTAATAACAAGCACTTATTTGTGGACGTGTATGGAACCTTGCATCAAAAAATATCAACATAACCACCATCCCTTATGTTCCCACACATCATCAAGTTAACACCATCATATGTTACCACAAGGACTTAGGACATACAAAAAGCTGCAACCACTAAAAATTCCTTAAACACAAAGCATGATGGCCAACCCTGTACCAAGACCCTCAGGAAGGCTTGGACCAATGCAAAGTATGTGAGAAATTTGCAAAAAGCAATATCCCTCCTAAGTCTGTACTACCTATTTGTTCACAGTTACCCTTCAAGGTATGAGCCCTAGACATTGTGGTCCCCATTCCAGGAAAGCACAATGAGAAGAAATACATCATCACAGCTATAGACTTTGCCACTTGATGGCCAGTGGCGCAAGCAGTAAGGACACACACAGGCAATGATATGCATCCATTCATAGGAAGATAAATTATCAGTAAGTTTAGAAAGACAGAAATCCTGATAAACAATGGAGGAAAAGAACTGACCTCTGAAGATACCAACATATACCTCATCAAGAACAGGGTCCAGCACACAGTGACAACACCTTATCATCCTCAGGCCAATGGACATGTAGAGCATCTGAATGGCAGCCTAGTGCAGGCCCTGTCCAAGCTCATTGCTGGGAGACCTGAGGACTGGTATAAGAAGCTACCAACTGCATTGCTTGTATGCCAGACCCGTGTGAACAGATCCACCGGGAAAAGCCCCTTTGACCTAGTTTATGGCACACAACCCAATATCATAAAAGCACTATCAGAACCTAAGCTAGAAATACCCAGTAGAGTTTCACCCCGCTTGGATCCCCAAGCCATATAGGCCAATAGAAACCAACTAAAAAGAGAAAAAAAGCATCTATAGAATACAATTGTCCCCATCCAAGACAGAAATGAGGTTGGTGAAAAAGTATTGGTAATGAATACCAACAAGAGTAAATTATAGCCAGGAAAAGTGGGCCCTGCCATTATCCTAAAGGTAAACAAAATAACACTTACCTAGTACAAGGACTCAGAAAACGCAAACAATACAAAGTTCTCCACCATGACCGCCTTAGACCCTGTAAACCAAGACAGAAACAATGCAAGACTGTCCTACCTGCCACCAAATAACAGTTAGTCTAGTATGGCGCCTGGGCTTCTAACAACCTCCCTGACGGCCTGCCCTCAGAGGAGGCCAACCTTCAGTTGGGGGGGGTGTTGAAACAGCAGGCTCAACCCGCCAGCAAGGTTCCAAGTAAGCAGGTTTGTGACCCACAATCCAATTATCCAGGCACTTGAAGCCAAACTAGTAAGTTGAATTGAATTTCCAAATCCAACAACATGAACAAAAGCTAATCCCTTAAGGTGGATACCTCATTTTGGTGCTTGACTCATTACCAGGATCAGGCCACCCCCTCACCATCTCACCATGTGATCAAGACTATTGTGTTCCTGTTATCCACAATTCACAATGACTATATAATACCTATCTCTCAATAAAGAATATTATCTAGTTTCTAAAAAATTTCCCCGTGTAACTCTGCTAAAACAGCACAGTTACAACAGAGGTAGGAGAAGGACTTAACCACTCAGGACCACAGGCCGGCAGCCTGGATTATAGTGTCAATCACCCTGGTGAGGGTAATATACACAATCCCAAACAGCTTGCCAGTGTGATTGATTAGGAGGTCAGGTGAGGAGGCAGGCATTGGCTTGGGGGTCACAGGTGGTTTCATATTGAGTTTGTAGGCATGCAGGTAGTTGAACTTGCCTCTAAACAACTTGGGTGTTGATAGGATCCAGGGGCCTTGACATTTGTATCTAACTACAGATTGTATGTGGGCCAAGGGATCTAGTTCAAGGATCTTTTCTGGGGTGTAATACTTATATTTGGGTCTCAGAGGGTACTCTGTAGAGTAGATGGGACCAAAGGAAACACCTGGAGGACAGAAATCTGCAGGCAGGAGGGCCAGATAATTTTGTACCAATTTGATAGATGGTAAAGACAAAATAAGGCAGTAGCTGTGTAAGCCAAAATAACATAATCTTTATTCAAAAATGGCAATAAGTTTGAAGTGCAGGGTCCTTGAGTATATATAGTACCCTACCTCCAAACTTAACATTTTCTATGGGGGTTCATCAGGGCATTGGGAAATGTGAGCCCTGGGGATATGGGTGCTTGGGTTCAAAGGCGGCAAAATGGCACCCGGTCCGGGAGTTCTTTCATTGGTCAAAGATCTCAAATTGGCTACTTGATTATCTTGCTCTAGGGCTGTGATCATGGGGTTGGGCCACAGGCCTGTGTCTTCTTCTAGGGATGGCTCTTTATTCGCTACTAGTGTAGACTTCAAGCTCATGAAGCTAATGGTTGGAATTTTGTTTCCTCCATTAGGCGCCTTGATTACTCCCTCACTTGGTGCAATTGTTCCTTTGGTTTGGCTTACTTCATCATTCAGACAATCATTCTTGGCTTCAGCTTGCAGGGGCTTGACCCCAGGAAAACAGAGCAGGTAGCCCCTTGGTCCTCAGGGCCAGCAGCCTGAAGGGGTTTAGAGTCAGGGTTCAAATCCTGCCCTTGGGCCTGGGTTTCAAGGGGAAGAAAAATGTCAATCCTGATAGTTGCAGTTGTTGCAACTGAGCTAATTTTAGTTCATTATTTGAATGGAAAGGCAAAACTCCAAAGAAAAAGGACAGGGATCTAGAATTTTTGATGGATTTGTTGGGAAGTGAAAGTTATTATAGGGCAAAGATAAGCCATATAGCCATAAGGGTGTGACATGATCCAAATAAGATGTGAGTTTTAATAACTTGTCAGGAGTGTTTGGCTTAAATCAGCTTCACTCCTTATTAGGGAATATTGGCCCATATTTTGACATTCAAGGAAAGAGCTGTGTCATGAATTCAGAGTGTTGGAGTATGCTAAATAATATTTATCCTTTGTAATTTTTCAATTGCTGTAACTGATAGCAGGGTAGTAAATCCAAATAGGAATGAACAATAGATTGGGGGTAAAACATGGCTTTATTTAATATATTACCAAGTGTATATAGTAGGGTGGGAAATCAGGAAGAGAGATTTTGGGGGAATGGGGAAATTGAGCCAGGCTTTGCGTCAATATCAATATTAGAATCAGTGTCAATATTAGCTATAGATTTACATACAGAAGTAAGGATCAATCTGGCAATTAGATTATTGATGCTGCCTTCATTTAGTCTTCCAGACTTAAGCGCCAAGTGTGTGTTTCAATTCCAGAATCAGATGCTTTGTTGATTACACCTAAGTAGAAACTTTGAGTGAACTAATTCCTGAGGAGATTCAAGAAGAATCAAGAATGCTCTGGTGTTCACAAGTTCTCTCTCAATTGATTTTGTGACTGCCTAATGTGTAATTGATTCCAGATCTGACTTTGAACCTAATGCTCATCAAATCCATCATTGATTAGCACATTTGAAACAAGGTAGAATGTTGTTAGATTCAGCATGGGAAAACTCATTGAGCCTCCCTAGGTATCATGAGATACATTGTTAGAAAAGGTGTTGATCTCCTTTGCAACTAATTTTTCCCCTATTAATGTAAAACTCATACATCCTAGATATTTTTGATAGTAAAAGTCTGGGCATCTGACTAAAAAAAGCCTTTCAACTGGAAGGCCATAGTTCAAACTATCATCATTAATCTGATGGACCTGAAAATATGGGTAAATTTTTTAAAAGAGCTCCCCATGTATCTTAGCAGGTAGTATATGGCAGTGAATAATAAAAGGGTTGTCTTGGAGTAAGACTTCAAATTTGGGTCATGAAAATAAACCTGGCTTTGATTAGAAGCAGAAAATGGATACATTCTAGGTTGGGCACATTGTAGTATATGTTAGAGTAAGGTAACACAGAGTGTGGTGCTCTTGCTCCTAGGAGGTCACCAAGGTATGTCCTGGGTCAAATCCAGGGACCAGCTGGGCTGGGGTGACATTCTCAGGGATACTTGTTCTATTAAAAGATCAAAATTGAATTATCTTAGCACTTCAAAAGGGACTCATCATTTCCCCAATAAAAATTGACAATTGATAACTAAGGGAGAAACTCATTTCACAGCAATGCATGGGCTACCAAAGCAGCTCTATCCTCTAGGGGGCTGTTTTATTGATAATATTTAGTAAAACATTATCAAAAATCTCAAGGTTATTTGTAGTGCTCTACTCATTACTCAACCAGAAGTTTTCAATTAGTGAAAGGACTAAAGTCCTGCTTCTTCTCATCCTCTTAAACAGCTCCAATTTCATTATCACTAGTTAATTTCTCTGTCAAAAAAAGAGAGAATAGAGGTTGAGATTGGCTTTTATTTGTATCATAAGGAAGATCCCCTTATAAACCTTCTTCATTGTAGCCTGTTTTTGAGGAATAGATTTGTTTAGCAAGTTTTAGAGTCTTTAATTTATATCTTGGACTCCTGGTGCTTGGTCTTGGGCTCCTTGTCATATTTATTGAGCTTCTTCCCTATGTCTTGAACCCCTTGTGCAGCCCTTTACCTCCTGCTTTCCTGTCCTGTCCTGTGCTGCCCTGATCTTGGTCTTGTACGCTTTCCCTTATGTCTTGGGCTCATTATCCTATGTCTTGGACTCCTTGTCTTCCTTATGGCTCTGGATCTCCTCTTGTTTCAGTCTGTTTCCCCTTAAATAGCTCCTTGTTCCAGCCTGTTTCCCTTCTGATTCTTTTCTTTTCCAAGCTTTAACTATTTAGTTTTCTCTCCCCATAATGAATTAAACTATAGACTTTACCTCAGTCAATCACAGGAGACTTTTCTTTATCAATCCCCTTATTTATTAGGCTTTCCCCTCTGTTTTACCAATAAAAACATTGATAAAACAGGCTGTTGCACTTTTTTCAGGGCAGAGCCACAATTATTTAATATTATAAGACACAGGGCATTTGCTTGAATACAGTCTTATGTGATGATAAGAGTAGTATTGTATCCAAAGATCCAGGATCAAATGTAAACATAATTATTGTCAAAAAATGGCTCCTGAACACACAAAAGTACTTGCAGATTAAAAGACAATTTTATTATAATTTATTGATTCTTCTTTTAGCTTCTCAAAGGTTAATCCCTGGGCAGATAAAAATGTCTTTTAGGACATTATAACACACCCCTATTTTAGATGATCAGAAATCTAGGTTTGACGCTTATTGCACATCAACCAATAGAATATATTCATCTTCACCCAGCACAGGTGGTCTTTGCTGGTGTTGGTTAGTTTAGTGGTTTCAGGATCACTTCCTTCTATCCTGAACATACTTCAGATTCAATGCTTAATAATATGATTAATATAGAAATCCAATATTATGGGAAATTGAACCCAGCGCCTTGGCGCTTGATGTAAAAGTAGGGTGGCACTTGCAATAATTTTCAGTTGGCGTAGCGGCGCCTGACATATAATTAGTTCAGCGCCTAGGGTAGTAGTTAGCTGGCGCTGCAGCGCCTGAAACTTTCCAAAGTGGTGCAGTGGCAAATCATAAATCAACCAAGCACTGCAGCAGTACCTATCATTGGCTGGTGTTATGGTGCAAGTAATAAGACTACTAATGGTCCAATACACATGTATTTTATATTTCCAATTCATGGTGTTTGGCTGCTGTAATTCATATCTGCAAGCTCTGTCATAACTGGCATCATTGATTTTTATACTACTAATTTATGGTATTGTCTGTTGAAATCCTAATCCATGAGCTCTGTCATAATTGGCATCATTGCTTGGTCAGAATTCTCAACACAGGCTTTTCCCTGAAGCTAATCAGCACTTGAATTGGCCTGTTTCCCTGAACGGTTTCCCTGGGCTACCTTCTCCTTGCTCAAAGCTGTTGTCTCCTTGCCCTGGAAAAACCACAGCCCCATGTTTTGAACAGTTTCATTGTTTTTCTGTTACATTTTTCTGGGTCGATTTAAATGTTTACTTCTTATGTTTCACATAAGAAATTTGCTTTCCCATGTTTTGCTCAATGTTCTCCATGTTTCCCTGTCTCTGTCTATTCTTTGAAAAAATTAAAGCCACCTGTTGCACTGCTTTTGCTCCTCTTAATGCCCTGACAAAATGTCTGGCCCTGATTTCAAAGTTTCTTCATGCCATTCCTGTCTGTTTTTGCTTTATCCAACTCAATCAACTCCTTAATAAATAGTTATATTTATTATCACCACACTCTATTTATTTGATTATTTATTTTCTTGATTATTTAATTTCTTTTTCTTAATCTTTTGGATTTTTAGATTTAATTCTTTTATTTCTTTATTAATCCTCTTAATTATCTCTTTGATATTCTCTTTATTTCTCATTTTATTGTATGTATTTAAATATCTTTAAATATTTTCTCCTGGCCCTCTATCCTTCTCTTTTTCCAGCTACTTTTGATAGTCTTTACCTAGTCCTTCTGCTACTTAATTCTGGTAATCTTTACAACTGTCTTTATTGGAAATTGCGCCATTAATGCTATTTTGATATAGCCTTCAAATAATGATATGTGCAAAGATTTGTTTGGATTTGCTTTCAACTTTGGATATTCCTTACCTTTCTTAAATGGGTCTGGCTCAATGTTTACCCATTCCAGATTGCCATACCAGCATGCAACTGATCCTGGTATGATTTTGACCCAATGTGACCCCTTCTGCCACTCTGTCTACCTAATGAGTGATCATCAACCCTTGTCTACTATTTAAGTAGAATCATTTCTCCTAATAAAGACAATTTTATCCACATTTGTGCTGACTTTTGTATTCTTCAAGCTTTTTCCTTTCCTTTTTTTCAAAAGGAATTCCTCATCTTGTATTCCAGGAAATTAAGGTATGTGCCCTATAATTTTGCCATGAAGGATAACTCAAGGCTAGCTTTGAACCTCAAATATTTTGTTATAAAGATTTCCTGATGTGTCCTCCTGGATGTTGTCCCCAGGAGCCAAATACAACAAAATGGTGCTCACTACAGGGGCTGCAAGCCCCTTGGTTACTCTGTTACCCCGCGCCTTCTCTGGTCCTTCTCCTTTTGTTTCTGAAGTACCCAAACAACCCAAAGTCTCTAGTCCTCTTCTTGAGGAAGGTATCACTGATCCTCCCTCTACTCCCATGGTAATGGTGTTGTCTCCTGGGCCTGTGTGGGCCCCTTCAAGCTTTCTCTCAATTATGATCAAGCTTGGGCTGCTGTGCGCTCCCTCCTTCACACGGGCACCGTCGCAATGCATACCATTCCTGGTCTCCGCCCCAGCTATGCCTCTGAAGATCTGTACTCCTTCCTCTTGGATTTTGGTCTTCCCCCTGAGTTGATGGAGTCTATGGAGACTATTGATGTGTTAGTCAACCAATTTATTCAACCCGCTTTAGTTCATCACCAGTTAGCGTTAGGATCACAGAACCAACTTCTGACTGCTGTAGCCACTGCTGTCTCCAATAACCATGCACAGAACATGGCCTATCAGGAATGGACCCATAGCCTCTTTGCCTGCATTTCCAATAACCAGTGTGACTTTTTGGCCTCACAGAAATACTTAACTTTGTCTTTGAACTCTCTTTGCTCCCTGGGTACATCAAGGATTGACTGTGCAAACTAGACAACCACCAAGCTATGTGGCAAGGGCAGATAGAGGAGACTCTTTTGAAATATTGTCAAGATTTTGAGACCTTGGTTAATGAGCTCAACCAATTGCGGGAACATGTTGATTCTCAACTTGAGTTAGTTGGAGCCCATGTTGATAATTGGGGCCAACATCTGCACCAAAAATACGGTTTGGATAAGGACACACTAGGAAACACTCTATTTCAGGTTCAAAGCTACATTGATGATAGAGTAGCCTCAATTGAGATGACTCCCCCTGCTCCTTCTGTTGAGGTCTCATCTGCCTTTGAGGCAAAGTTATGGGAAGCCATAGCTGAACTCAAAGCCACTATGTGTTGCCAAGTCTCTGTTTCAAACCCTCAACCAGTAGAACCTATGCCCAATCCTTACATTGCCTCATTGACAGACCAAGTGACTACTTTGCAAGGTGAGATTGAGTATTTGAGACAACACCTTACTGACCCTGATGATTTGTCCTCTGACTCTGATGGCAAAGGAGAGGCAGAGGTCACTGATACCCCTGACCATACTGACCACAGGTGTTGTCCTGGTTTGGAAAGTCAACCCTGTGTCAACTGTGCCCTTGCCTTAGATCATCTAGCACCAGTGTTTAATGACGTTGCGGATAGGCATGATGCTCTGGAATGTGAGGTGCAGAAACTCACTTGCTTAACAGAAACAACAAATAAGCAGGTTACCCCTCTGAAAGCCCAGGCTACCTCCTTAGCCACTAGTGTCAATGGGATTGTGGGCACATTGACAGTACAACAAATAAAGATTGATGAATTTGGAACTGCTGCCACTACTGCCAGGGATATCAGTGGACAAAACAGCTCTACACTAGACACCTTGGAGGAGAGCCTTTGACTTCTCTGGGCTAGACAACCAGCTGTGGAATCTGAGTTTGAGGGCAATCCTCACATTAATGTTTTCAATCCAGGTGACAACAGCCGATCCACATTGTTGTCCATTGACCCCAACTATAAGCCCTCATTCAAACAAATATTTGACCCCAAAACCTCTACCATTGCTGCCTTTCTGACAATTTACAAAACTGCAATGTGTAGGGATACTGACAAGCTTAATAAGGAGCATATTCTTATCTGTCTGCATACTACTTGCCAAGAAGTTGTGGTCCCCAAACTCCCATCCTTTGTTGCTTAGGAGAATATGAAACGTAAACTTATTGAAGAATTTGGAGGAGATCTCAGCTTGGAGGTCAAGAAAGATGTGTTTATGCACATTGCCTTTAAGCCCAAAGAGACTCTGGCTGAGTTTGCTGATTGCTTCTATATCAAAGGGCAACAGCTAATCAACAGTTGTCAGTTAATTCCTTGAGAAGCATACACAGCATGCTCAAACGTGTTGAATGTGAACCAGCTCCTATGCCTACACTTTAATGCACACAAAGCTTGTCTTACTTCCATTAATAGTATTAAGGCCCTCTTTCAAGACATTCATTTGATCCATGGAGGTACTGTGGTTTGCAAAAATAAAGCTAGTAACACTGGAACTACCTCCTGTACCCTGTGTATTATGACTCTTGGTTCAAGTGGGCAGCCTAAGAGACAAGAATGTCATAACTGTGGTCAAATAGGGTACCACTTGCATAACTGCACTAATCCTCAGGTAGAGGGTTGCAACCCAAAAGAACAGGTGGTAAAAGAGAGGTCAGCTTAGAGGCAGAGATGCTCTCTGCTGACCAATCTCCCCTGTCTCCTCCCTCCAACAAGGAACCTTCCCCTTTGTCTGACCTGACTATCTTTCACCTGTTCCACAATCTTTCTAGTGATTCTGAGCCTAAGAACTCTGACTATGATGAATCAGATAGTTATGACTACTCCGTTTTGGCTGTTCCAGAAACTGTTATAGTCCCCTACAAACTTTTCTCAGGAAAAACCACAACTACAACTTGCTCATCTTTGACTGAAACCAAGGCCATGGTGGCTTGCCCTTACCTGGCTCAAGCGCATCAACCCCCCGTCCTAGTAGATTTCTCATAAGAAGCTGCTGAGCCAGAAGAAGCCCTCTTCCAGAATGTGACTGTATCTCTCCTGTTGCAGACTGTGTATAAGGAAATTCCTGCCTTACAATGCATGTTAGAAAAATGGGAGAAAGAGTTAGAAACAGTACAAGACGTTTTGGCTGTCTTGCCCTCCTTTGGGAAAGATACTAACTGTGTGAAAGTGTCAATCAAAAAGGTTAAAATCAAGGCAATTCTGGACATGGGTTCCCCAGTCAACTTTGTATCCTCCAGGTTAATAAAGAAGCTTAAGCTGGCTCCCAACCTCAACTACACTCAATCATATGGTACTTCTGGCATGGCTCAGACTTGAGCTATTGGTGCCTACTCTGCCCTGCCCATGAGGTTCAGAAAACTCCTCATTGCTTCCCCGCTGTTTTCCTAGAGAAGAAAAGCTATGATCTCCTGGTTGGTACGCAATTCCTCCAAGAATACAATAGAATTGTAAATCTTTGAGATGGTATCTATTGCTCTTAGGATACAAGATCCCCTTAATCTTTAAAGAACCTCTGCGTCTCCCTGGCAAAAAATCTAAAAGACTTGTGTGCTCAAGTACAGAACTCATTCTTCCAATATGTGTGCCTCTGCTTGCTCCTGCAGCTGTCTCCATCTCTCCAGGCTCCCAAGTGATCATTGATTCCCAGATATCTTACAAACTACCCAAGAAATCATTCTTAGAGCTATACTCTCCTGAATCTCTAAGCCGCACAGAGCCTCAGTTGTGCCCAGGGATTTTGGATCAAACTCATAAGGAGCCTGTACAACTTTTGCTTGCCAACTTGACCGCTTTGTCCATGCAGGTTTCTAGAGGCCAATTTGTGGGACATGGACGCATATTAGAAGCAGAGCAAGTGGCATCTCTCTACCCCTTTTGAACCTTCAGCAAATTTAACCTACCATAAGAAGACCCTCAAGTTCTCTCCCTATTCACAGCTGCTGATTTCCCGCAACTATCACTTGGTCAACAAAAAGATGTACTAGAACTGCTTGTCCAGTTCAATAATTTTTTTGCCTCTGGGCCTACAGACTATGGCTTAAACAAAGGGGTCATCTATCAGATTGATACAGGTGATGTACCTCATTTTTGTGCAAAGCCTTACTGCCATAGTAGGGTAAAGGACCCCCAGGTTTCCAAGGAACTTAAACAACTATTAGATTCTAGACTCTTAGTTCCCTCTCAGAGCCCTTAGGCCTCCCCATTATTGATCCTTAAGAAGAAGGATAGAGGTCACTGTATTGTGATGGATTATTGTTGCCTAAACTCTCTCACTAAAAAGGACCTTTTCTCTTTGCCCAGGATTGAAGATGCCCTTAGACAATTGGGAGGCTCAAAATTCTTCTCTGCTAAGAATTTAGCATCAGGATACTGGCAAGTTGACTTGTCCCCAGAAGACCAAGAAAAGGCCGCCCTTATCACATCAGAAGATCTCTATGAATCCACTTGAATTCTCCAAGGACTCTATCATGCCCTGGCTACATTTCAACAAGCTATGCACTCCATTCCACAAGACCTGAAACTCTCATGTGTCCTTGTATATCTTGATGATATCACTGTGTTCAGCTCCACTTTTAACAACCATTTGGACCACCTCAAGGCTGTCTTTATAAATATTATAGAAGCAGGTCTAAAGCTTAAACCCTCCAAGTGTTCCTTCTTTAAAGAGCAACTCAAATTTGTAGGCCATGAGGTCCCCCAAACTGGGATAAACCCCATGAATAATAAGGTGGAAGCCATTGACAAGATGCTGCCCCCCCCACAAACCTACGTGAGGTCCAAGTATTTCTTGGCATGATGGGATACTATTGACAATTTATCCCTGACTTTGCTGAACTAAGTGAACCCCTTGTCCAACTCCTCTGCAATGTACCCTTTGAATGGACTGACAGTCAGCAGCAATCCTTTGAGGCGCTGAAGGCCAAGCTCAAAGAGGCTCTCATCCTAGTCTACCCTAATTATGAAAGGGAGTTCATCTTATACACCAATGTCAGTGGAGTAGCTGTGGGTGCCATCTTAGCCCATCTCAATGATGAGGGCGTAGATTGACCTGTGGCCTATTCTTTGCAAGTCCTCAACTAGCACAAGAAGAACTAAAGCGTCACCAAAAAGGAATGTCTGGCAGTTTTACATAAGTGAAACAGTTCTGGCACTATATTTATGGGACTCACTTTACTGTGGTCACAGACCATTCATTCCTTAAATGGCTACAGCAATTAAAGGAGCCTGAAGGTCAATTAGCACGTTGGGCTCTGAGCTTGCAAGGGTATAATTTCACTGTAGTGCACCGCCCTGGTGCGCAACATCAGAACACTGATGGATTGTCTAGAATGCCTATACTAGCTATCCATCCTACAGACGCTGATTAATTATACAAGTTATAAGGATACCCTGACTCCTGGATCACTGAACCAGAATAGATCTGACTGGCTCTACAGGCCTTATCAAAGGATACTGTGATTTGAGATAGGCAACTCTTCAAGAAGATCAACAACACCTATCTGTCATATGTTTGCCTTAGTATGAGAATAGTCATTATCCTCCAAGCTCAGATTGATACGGGACATGGGGGTATAGAAAAAACTTATTACTGGTTGTGTAAGAACTTCTATTAGGAAAACTTTTGCCTCTTAATCCCTGACGTCCTTATATCCTTTCATTCTTGTCAGCTCTAACAACCTCAACCATCACAACATCAGTTCAAACTCATCCTGCCTAAGCATGCCTTCCACACTGTGAGTATTGATGCTGTTGGACCTCTCCCTTTCTCTAGGTCTGGATGTCAATTCATAGTGGTAGCCGTAGATCATTTTAGTAAATAGGTCAAAGCTAGAGCTAGAAAAGATATAGCTGCCAAGACTACTTCAAATTTTTTGTTGCAAGATATCTTATACTGACATGAGTGTCCTCAAGTCCTGCTGTCTGATAATGGCGTCATCTTCAATAATTGCCTCATCACGTATATTGTAGAAGCTATGGGTACTCACCAATTCTTCTTTTTGCTGTATAACCCATTGACCAATGGGACTGCTGAACAAGCAAATTCCTCCCTTGTGTTCATTACAAGGAAACTCACCCTCTCTGATGCCGCCAATTGTGATATGTTCCTCCCTGCTGCCCTCTTTGCTTATCAACTCAGTAGACACCAAGTGACTGACCAATCCCCCTTTGCTGTGCTGTATGGGCATGAAGCCACAACCCCTTCAATCTTGGGACCCCCTTTGATTGAAGTTGATGTGTCTGCCAATCCTGAAGCCTATTTCAAGGACTTGACTAACTGTATCATTGACATTCAGGCAACAGCATACTCAACTGCTTATAAGGTTAAGGCTTTAGAGCTTATGCCTTCCAATGCTTCTAGATGTGACAAATGGGGGTCAGTGCTCCACTTTACCACAAAGGCATTGGGCAAGGTGGACCAAGCCGGGCCCTAAACTACAGAGACCATTATTGACAGGAACTAGTTTTGGGCTGGTGTCTACTGCGGACTCTGGTAACTATTAAATATGGTCAGAAGGATTGCAAAAGCAAGTAATAAAATTTGGGGAAAGCTTAGCTGAAGTATTTCCTCAAACAACAAGAGGAAATGATTCTGCATAAATTTTATTTTATTTTTTAAATTTAAAATCAATTTTGAAATGTTGATTTTTATGCCAATTGGTTGTTTTGTTGTTTTTAATCTTATTTTATTATAATTTTTAAGAAACCAAGATGACTCCCAGGGAGATATCATGGTAGGTATTTAAGGAAAAATATAAAAAGTCCATAATGAATATAGAAAAAGAGATGATTGGATGAAGAACAGAATAGGGAAAATCTGTTATCCTATAGTGGGTTTTTGGAATCCAATTTTATCAGTTGGGTTCATTACATTACCCTCCTCTAGAGAAGGCTCTTCTCTCCCCCAAAACTCCACAACCAGGGCAGGGCAATTGGAGCAGTTTTTTTCAGGCTTCCAAGTAGCATCTTCAATTGGAAATTTCTTCCATTTGACATTATAATAGTGTTTTTTTGAGGAAAGATTTTAGCCTAAGATGGCTTCTACTTCATGTTTGTGATCAGCTGGATTAGAGGAAAGTATAGGCTCTGTAGAGATGGGCGCTTTTTAATGAATGGTTTGCATTGGGAGTCATGGAAAACTGGGTGAACCTTGCTGTTAGGAAGGAGCTCAAGTTCATAAGCTGTGTCATTAATTTTCCTTAAAATTTTAAAAGGGCCAATGTTGAGCGGACCTAGTTTGCGGCAAGTGATTGGTAATTTGAAGTGTTCAGCTTTAAATATTATTAGGTCTCCAGGAGAATATAAGGGGGCATCAATTCTATGATCATCAGCTTTGCGTTCATATGCCTCTCTGGCTTGCACAATATTGCTGATTAAATCTGCATGAATAGATGCAATCTTTGGGAAAATATTCTCTTTCACCCCTTCTGCCAGTGCTTTTGAGTTAAGAAGGAGACAAGGATGAAAGCCCTTATTTGTAAAGAAAGGAGAAAGGCCAGTTGAGGCATGCAAGGCATTATTATAGGCAAATTGAGCAATGTGGAGCCATTAAACCCAGCCTTTCTGGTGAGGAGATATGTAACAATGTAGGTACTGTTCAAGTGTCTGATTTAAGCACTCTGTTTGATCATCAGACTGAGGATGATATCCTGAAGAACAAAAAGGTTTGGTATTTAAATCCTTGCTAATAGATTCCCAGAACTTGGATACACATTGTGGGCCTCTGTCTGATATAAATTCATCTGGGAGGCCATGACAAGCAAATATTTAATGAAGAAATATTGTTGCCATTCCTTGTGAGGTGATAGTCTTATTGCACAGGAAGGACTCTGCATACTTTGAAAAAATGTACACAACCATCATAATAGAATTGAACCCTTCAGACTTTGGATGGCCAGTTATAAATTCTACACTGATAGAAGATTATGAATGGGCAGGAAGTTGTAAAGGAAGCAACTTCCCTGAAGGCATGGAGTGGGAGTGCTTTGACCTAGCACAGGTAAGACACGTCTTGAGGTACAAGGATACCGCATTGTGGAGACCAGGCAAGGAAAATTGGCAACAAATAAGTTCTACAGTCTTAGCAATGCCTGGGTGACCCACAGTAGGATGATTGTGAGACATGTTAAAAATTTCAGTGCAAAGTTTTTCAGGAGGCACCCATATTTTCTTTTTGTGATAAATAATCCTGTTGGCATAGGCAAAGTCAGGATTTTTTAGAGAGGCACCTTTGCTTAGCGTGGGTAGTAATTCTTTTTTGAACTTGGTGTGGGCTTGAGAAGTTTTGACCCTGATCCACAAAGGGTTTTGAGACATGGAAGCAAGGAGATCAGATAGTAGCATAGTGGCTGTATTAAAGGAGTTAAGAGTTTCCTCTAGTATAACCAAGCCAAGATCACAGATCAGCATATCTGGAATATGATTGGCAACACCAGGATTATACTCAATTGTGAATATATATTGGGATAGGTCAAGATGCTAACAAGCCTGTCTCTGGTTCATGTGATGAGGCTTTTTGTGATATTCCAAGGCACAATGATTAGTACAGATAGTTATTGGGTGATGAGCGTACTGCAGAAGATATTGCCAATGATTTAAGGCTGCCATAATAGCTAAGAGCTCTTTGTCATAGATAAGATAATTTGTCTCTGGAAGAAGCATTTTTCTGGAGAAGAAGCCAATTGGGTGGTCATGGTTATCATATCCTTTTTGCAAAAGAACTGCTCCAATAGCACAGTTAGATGTGTCTGTTTCCAGAATGAAAGGCTTTCTTGGGTATGGGCGCACAAGGACTGGGGCAGATGTAAGAATATTCTTTGTCTCCTTGAACCCCTTTTCTTCTTGTGATAACCTACTTGAAGGGAACATCACCAGTAAGCTTATTAAGAGGAGAAGCTATTTCTGATAGGTTTTTGGTATAGCAATGGAGAAAATTTACTGTACCCATAAAATAACAGACTTCTGTGCAAGAGGTAGGACAAACCCAGTCTTTGATGGCAGTCAGATTGTCAGGACAGATAGAATGACCATCTTTAAAGATAACATTGCCTAGGAAGGTTACTTCTCCCTTAGAAAATTCACATTTTTCCAGCTTAAGTTTTAGATTGGCACTAGATAACGTATCTAAGACTTTTCTAATGTCCTCTTGATGGGTTATATAATCTTTATAGAATACCAGAATATCATCCATGTACTCCACACAAAATTAACCTCTAAGATTTCCAAGAACAGCATCAATCATGTGCTGAAAAACCAAAGGAGCATTACAGAGACCAAATGGCATGACCTTATATTCAAAGACCCCCAAGTGGCATTTGAAGGCAGTGAACTTCTGGTGGTCAGAGTAAACCAGGATTTGGTTGAAGGCATCTCTAAGGTCTAAATTTGAGAATATTTTAGCACCTGCAATCATGGAAGCAATATCAGTCATGAGAGGCATGGGGCATGGGGCAAGGATCAGGATCAGTAATGGCATTTAAGCGGGTAAAATCCACACAAAGACAGAGTTCATCGTTGGATTTGGGGACTAAAAGAACTGGTGAAACCACAGGAGAACAACTGGGGGCAATTAATCCATGACTAAGCATGTCCTGAACATAGTCACTAAGGCTTTGCTGGGCTACCTGGTTAGCCCATATAAAGGTGAGCCCTTGGGTAGAACAGATTTCCTTTTAAAACTGAAGGTAAAGAAGTGCAAGTTTGGGTCAAAAACAGCTGGCAATATAACCTTCTCAAAACAATGTGAATAATCCATAAAATGAAATGGAAGCTTATCCTGAAGATCCTGAGGAATCAAAGATGCAAGAGGCTTTGCAGGCAGTGTATTGGACACAAACTTTGGACAATACAATTTTTTATCTTTAGGGCTTAACTCAACTACATCTTGGTCCATTTTAAAATGTGGATTATAGGAGTTCTACCATTGCATAACAAGTATTAAAGGAGAAGGAAGATTCTGACCAATAGTGACAGGAAGTTTTACTTTAATGCCATCCTGAATAAGAGGTACTGGCTTTGAAGTAGCCCAAGTGGGGGCTTTAATCTCAGTATCTCCTAGTTTAACTAGAGGGCCTTCTGAGTAAGGAAGCTTCAAAAGGCAATCCAGGTTTATATCCTCAAAGTTATCATGAGCACCAGTGTCTACCAAGGCCATGATGTTTAGTCTTTTATTTTTGCTGTAGTGTGGATAAAAAACAGAGAAAGGCACTAGCAGATAAGAGTCTTGAGTGGCATCTTTATTAATAGCACCAAGTACAACAGGGGTAGGAGGGTAGGCAGCCAGGTTGTGTGAGGCGGTGTCCTCTACTACAGGAGTTGTAGGCCCACAGGAGCCCCAGTTATTGTGGCTATTATTTTGATTGAGATTATTGGGGCGACAAACAGAAGGAGAGTTTGGAGGGGCGCAGGAGTGGGATGGGCCTGATCACAGTGAGTGGAGCCCCTTTGATATTCCTTGTGTTGAGCCATATACTCTGAGTTCTGGCGTTCTGTATGGAGAGCAATATGGTATTCTTCTTCCCAGGCTGTAGTCACCAAAGTGCCCTGTAAGGCTTGTAACAAGTGATGGTTCAGGCCTTTTTGGAAGAGATGCAGAAGGTTCTTAGCTGGGGCACAGGCAGCATGACTGAGAGTTTTGAATGAGGTGGCAGTAATTGATGACTGTTCCTGAGCCTTGATTCAAAGCAATAAACAAAGCCCAGGCAGTGTCCTGAAACTCTTCCGGGTAGAGGTGCTCTTCAATAAGATCTCAAAAGTCCATGATGGTGTCTGGAAAAATATGGAGGTCCATTAATACCATAATCCAGTCCATGATTAATAAGTCAAGCCAGATATTATGTTTGTGATTAGCTGGCCCTGATCAGGAGAAGAGCCCATAGCTTGAGCAAGGCAATAGTTCAGGCAAAGCTTATCAAGGCACACAGAGAGCTCAGCAGTTTGGTCAGAGTCCAGGAAGAGAATAACTGAATTATTTTCTTCATCATCATCTTCACCATTTATTTCAACATTTTTTAAAATTTTTTTGAGCATTTTTTTGATTTTTTGATTTTTTGTATTTTTATTGGTAAAGCTGCATAGATTGCCCAAGGTGACAACCAGGAGAACTCAATTCTCTCAATGCAAAGAGCCCCAAAAATATCACTATTGCTAATGTTGGCCAATGTGAGTACCATTCTGGTAAAATGATTTTTTCTGTTTCATCATGACCAAAAAGTAGACCCAAGAAATTTAGCAATCTTGGTTTAATGTGACAAAGTGGGGTTGGTGCTCCACCTTGCCACAAAGGCATTGGGTAAGATGGACCAGGCCAGGCCCCAAACCATGGAGACCATTATTGAAAGGAACCAGTTTTGGGCTGGCGTCAACCATAGACTCTGGTAACTATTAAATATGGTCAGAAGGATTGCAAAAGCAAGTAATAAAATTTGGGGAAAGCTTAGCTGAAGCATTTCCTCAAACAAAAGAGAAAATGATTTTGCATAAATTTTATTTTATTTTTGAAATTTAAAATCAATTTTGAAATGTTGATTTTTATTCTGATCAGTTGTTTTTGTTGTTTTTACTCTTATTTTATTATAATTTTTAGGAAACCAAGATGACTAGCAGGAAGCTATCATGGTAGGTATTTAGGGAAAAATATAAAAAGTCCATAATGAATATATAAGGAGAGAGATGATTGGATGAAGAACAGAAAAGGGAAGATCTTTTATCCAATAGTGGGTTTTTGGAATCCAACTTTGTCAGTTAGGTTTGTTACACTAGAGCCCCCTCCCTGAGTACCAAATAGGTGACCTACTCCTCTACTATCAGAACCGTACTGGAGGCAGAGCCCATAAGCTAGACTCTCTCTGGGTTGGACCTTGTGAAGTCACCTTCAAGAAGGGTGTCAAGTATAATGTGAAGCTGCTATCATCTGGCCGTCTTTTTGCCCAAGTTCACTCCAAATTCCTCTGAAGATATCAACCCCCTGTCAAATCTTGAGGGGGGAGATGTTAGAAAATTGCGCCATGAATGCTATTTCAATCTGGCATTTGAATAGTGATATGTGCAAAGATTTGGTTGGTTTTTCTTTCAACTTTGGATATTCCTTGCCTTTCTTAAATGGGTCAACTTCAATGTTTACCCATTCTGGATTGCCATACCAGACTGCAACTAATCCTGATATGATTTCACCCCAATTTGACCCCCTCTGCCACTCTTTCTACCTAATGAGTGATCATCAACCCTTGTCTACTATTTAAGTAGAATCATTTCTCCTAATAAAGACAAGTTTATCCACATTTGTGTTGGCTTTAATATTCTTCAAGACATTTTCTTTCCTTTTTGCCAAAAGGAATTCCTCATCTTGTATTCCAGGAAATTAAGGTATGTGCCCTTAATTTTGCCCTGAAGGCTAACCCAAGGCTAGCTTTGAACCTCTAAACATTTTGTTATAAAGATTTCCCGCTGTGTCCTCCTGGATGTTATCCCCAGGAGCCAAACACAACAGTCTTTCATCTGAGCTTCTATATTCTGTTAGTCTTCATCAGTCAAAATCTCATAATCAGGCAATAAGGCTCAATAAGTGAATAAACTTAGACTTGAACCTCATTAGTGACCTACACTTTAGGTCATTAGCAACAGACACTCCTCATCTCTTGCCACTGATTTTACTCACTCAAGTGGTTAGCTTGAGATTTCAGGTAATAAAAGTAACTAACTTCAGTTCCCCAAAACCTCCAAATCACAAAGTTCTGAAGCTGTTTCTCTATACAGCCATCTTAATGATGGTTTTGGGCATAACTATGCTTTTCTAGCAACTTCAAGACTTTCTCAAAGCTACTAGGAAGACATAGAAAGAGAAAAACTACTCCAGTCTAGGTAAATATATCTAACTGCATGCTCCCTGCAGTTGGTATAAGGGTCTCAGTGAACCCTAAGCATATCCATCTCCAGCTAGCCACAACTTCCCACCATTACACCACATGAACCAAGGGCCACCTTAATCTTCTCACCAGGCTTATATTGCTCCTCCTCATTTGTCAAGGCTAGACATATCAATGAACCAGATAATATTTACCTATTTCTAGGAATTCAATCTTTATTTTGGCCACAATAGCCCTTGCCTGCAAAATGCTTTCCATGTGGATCATCACAGGCCCCCTATCAGTGATTTTGAAGAATATAAGCGGCGTCCTGGGATAGTTATATCAAGGATTATAGGCATTCTTAGATCAACTGGGGTGACAATACAGCTGGATTACTTTATTTGGGAAGGAGGTAAAGTCCTCTTTCTATGACTTGAGGATATCTTTAAGGAGATCTTACTGCTATTAGGCAAACATGGATGACATAGAACCATCATTAGGGGGCTGTTCAGAGATACAGCTGCATAAATTAATGGTTTGGAGGAATCTGGAAAGTAAATTAGGTTAATTTGTGTTTGGAAGATCAAGTTAACCACTTGGGTGAGTAAAAACAGTAGTAGTGCATGGGTGATGTCTGCTTCTGATAACCTAGGTGGAGGCCACTGATAAGGGTTAGTGTGGGATTCCTGTCCACCAGTCCCCAAGTGTGTCCTGGATTGTAGCCAGGGACCGGCTGGAAGGGGTTGTCATTCTCTAGTAAGGGGAAATGTATCTCAGAAATATGTATAGGGGTCAAAATGGGTTTTTATTCACTCTCAGAAGTAAGATCCCCTTAGAAACCTTCTGGTATATGGCCCGGGGGGTCAAGGAAACAATATGGATTTGCCAATACTTGGAGTCCTCCAACAATACCTTGGACTCCTTGTACTTGGTCTTGGACGTCTGCACCTCAGTCTTGGACGTCTGCTCCTTAGACTTGGACTCCTTCTCCTTAAACTTGGACTCTGACACCTTAAACTTGGACTCCAGCGCCGTGCTTAGGATCCAGCTTCCTATTCTTGGGCTCCTGCTCCAATATCTTGGACTCATGCGCTGCGCTTAGGATCCAGCTTCATATTCTTGGGCTCCTGCTCTCTTATCTTGGGTTGTATCAGTCCAACCAAGCTCCTGCTGGTGATCAAAAGGCTTCTAAAAACCTCTTGACAGAAACTCAGAAGACCTGGGAAAGACCTCCAAAAGCCTTCCAAAAGACCTTGAAAAGACCTGGTAACTTTCCAACCAGCCCCCTTCTTATAGTGTTCTTTTCCCAACGGTTCTGCCTTCAAAATGGCTTTCTTCATAAGCTTAAACCATTGCCGCTCACTTTTTTCTATAATAACTTAAGCTTACATACTTACTTTCTCAAAAGCTTAAAGTATTAATTCACTATTTCCTCACTTATACTTTAAGCTTTTGGCTTCCAACCAATCATTTTCATCAGGAAACTTGCCAGAACTCAACCAATGGATGCAGAGCGCATAAATAGACCATTCCTGAAGTTCCACTGGGATCCAACTATGAAAATAATTTCCACAGCTCAAACCACTCAAATTGACAACTCTTCATGCACCAAAGTGTTAACCGGTCCATTATTCCAGCACCAGTCTTCCCTGCATTTAACCTGAACCAATTTAAATAGAAGAATACTATTTAAATTGTTCTTTATGGACCTCTTCAACGTTTTCCCCATATATTTACAAATATTGTAAAATCCAAGGAAAATGTCCCACCAAAACAACTTTGTATCCCGCTCTCATAGCAACATACCTTTGTCTATCCTAGGAACTTAATAAATAAATATCTTATCCACACTTATATCCACATTCTTTCTTTATTTTAATACTAAACCAAGGCAAAAAATTCCACATTTTACCACCTCAGCAAATCAATTTGGCAAAATCTTGGCTTGTTTCTCCGGACCACCGGTTCTTAATTATCATCTTCTGATCCTTCAGCCAGCTCCTGTATCATAATCAGCTAGTCCTGCACCATAATCTTCTGGTCCTTCAGCTTATCCTCAATCAGTTCCTTAACAAATCCTCACTAGGAACCTCCTTAGTTCCTTCTTCACACTGAACCATATTGATTCCCATAATTCAATATGAATTAACAGTCCATCAACTAGCCTTCACTGTGATCAAACAGTCCCTCTTGCTAGTATTCTCTGTTAATTCCATGAACCACCTTGGTTCTTTATCTCAGTCCCCATTACCAGAACTTGTAGACCCAGGCATGAGTCTACATTGAACTTTTGTTGACTGGGCCCTTGCAAGTGGCAATCCACTTAGGCCATTCAACCATAGATCAATGTCTATGTGTTATCTTTACTCACCCAGGTGATTAAGTCTGGGCTTTCAGTTGCAGAGTAATCAGCTCTACTTCCCAAAGGCCTGATCACACCAACTTCTGCAGCTGGCTTCCCCAAGCAAACTGCCTTGGTGACACCTCTGAGCAAATCTATGCCCTCCAATGCTCACCTTGGGTTTCCCCAAAGCTCCCATAGGGGCATAAACGAGGACACCCTACCAGTTTGTTAGGTAGGATGCTTGCTCACAGACCTCCTGTAAGCGTATTAGGGTATGTAGAGCCCTCAGAGCTTTTCCCCTCCCTGGCAGCCTGCATTACCCACCAGGGGTCCAAAACCTACTCCCCCCAGACAGACAAAGTTCCCTGTTTGCTATTTCAGTCTTCACCCTTCTGCAGCCACAGTTCCCTGCTAGGTAAAGAACTATAGCCCAAAGCAGCCAATATCTTCTGCTGGGTGAAGGCAACATCTGCCTCTGGTAGTCCTTTGTTACCTACCAGCCAGGCCTTACTTACCTTAGTAGTTCTATGTTACCTACTAGGCTCACCTTACTTACCCTAGTAGTCCTATGTTACCTACTAGGCTCATTTTACTCACCCCTAGTAGTCCTATGTTACCTACTAGGCATCTACCTGAAACAAACAACCAAACTTTTGCTTGGCCAACATTAGCCCCTCCTGCAAACCACCAAACATGTGGATTGTCACAGTTAGTCATGGTAAAACTTACTTGGTCAACTTAGCACTCAGAGACTGAGTGATTTTACTAATGTGGACTTGAAAAATATCTGCCTAGATGGAGGTTTCTAATAGGGCTAAATAGTAGGTTTGATTGTAAGGTCTTGCCCATAATGGTGCAAGGTTATAAACTAAAGCATGCAAAGCATTGGGATTCAAATTTAAAAGATATAAGAATGTAGGTACTGTCTGTAAGATGATTTTACAGAAACCCGCTAAAAACCTATATTGCGTCACAAATGGAGTGATAGAGTGTAAAAACCCTAAGCAAAAAAGATAGAATAAAGTGTTCAATAGTGAACAATTTGTAACTAAAGGAATATCAATATTAGGATATTCTCCATCTGCAAATTGATACATATAACTATTGAAAGATTCCTTAAGGGAAAAAAATGGATACAACAAGCCTAAGGCTTGTTGTTTTACAAGTTCCATTTGGATTAAAGGAAAAAACTAAACTAAAAAGGTGAATTAAAAAAAACAAAAATTCTAAAAATTACAAATTTGAAGTTAAAATTGTAAAAGTTGAAGGGGAAGAAATCACTTAGAATTTTGGCTTAAAGCCTACTCTTCAAAAGCTCTTTATTTATAGTAGAAAAAGCCTTTTCTGTTGACAATTGATCACCAGGAGGAAGCAGCCAAGAAGAGGAGCAACTGGAGAAGTTTAGGGCATCAGAGACAAGAAAAGGGGAAACAGAAGCCAGTACTCCATGCAGATCTGCAATTTTAAAACAGGAAGCAGCAACAACGCAAGCAGGAGTTTCAAAGGTAAATATAAATGAAAATATTCTAGCTAGAAGTAGAAATATATGTAAATAACAGTCAAGCAGACAAAGCAAAAACAAAATCAACAATTCAAACGCAAATCACATAAAACAAAGGTAAGAGTACTTTAAAACACTAAAATATTAACAATTTAACTTAACTTTTGAATATTAACAAATAGGACAAAAGATTAAGTAAAAACCAAAAAATAACTTAATATCTTTAAACAGCCTGCCCTTTGGGGCAAGGCATGACATTGATAGCTATTCTAGGTGCTAGGCTATTGGGTTAAGTTTTTAAAAGCTTGGAGAAATGTTTCAACATTTCTTAAAGTGAGTTTTTTCAAACAGAGAAGAAGAACAAAACGGCATAATGCTAAGAAAAAGTGTGCCGGAGTTTCTCCAAAGCAAGTTACTGAAGGTTCAGAAGGACAAGTGGCTCGGGGAAATTGTTGGCTTTGGGTTAATGCCAAGGTAAAAACAGAGGGGGGCTTTGAAGGAAGAGCAGTAAAAAAAGGCAACTAGTAGTTTCCTATGGAAAACAGGAAATTGTTTGGGGTGCAAAACATCAATGTTTTGCTTGATGAAATGTTTTCTGTCTATCCAGGTTTCAGCAAAACCATGAAGCAAAGCAAAGTGCTTCAGATGTTTGGAGATGAAAAATGTTGATGATATTGGTTAAGTTTGAAGCTCATTTTACTAATGATTTTTTATTGGTGGAATAGCCTAAAGCTTAATGAATTTACTTAGAAAGAGCAAGAAAATGCAATGAAATTGATTGCAGCAAGTGTGGTGACTTCTCTAACAGGTTTTTGGGATTAATCAGTACTTAGATAGGTGAGCACCAGGAAAGGTGGAGTGCAACAGAATATGCCTTTCCAGAATAAAACTGAGGAGTTTCTGGTTATTGATAATATATGAAGATCATAGTATTGACAACAGAAGAAGTTCAGGTTTCAGTCAGCAGCAGGGCAACAGGACAGGATAAAGAGTTGGTGTATAGTATTCAGTCAGATGTCAGAAAGACAATATTTACTTTGAGAAAGATGGATATAGACAAGGGAAGAATTCAGTTGTTGGTTGGCAACAAGACAACAGAGTGGGAACAGGTTTGACAGAAGGATAGGTGTATGCTAATCAGTTGGAATCTGGATAGACAATAGATACAGGGGAAGGAAAAGAAAGGATTAAGAATTAATTATTGGAATTCAGCAGACTTATGATTCCTAGGTGTCTCTATACTAACAGTGCTGAAAACACAAGTTCAACATCTGTTTATAGCTTATAAAATCTATCATAAGCTGTATATAATCAAGGTCTGCACCTCTTCAAAGGCAGTTGACAAGTAACTTATCCAAGTTAAAGGAGAAACAACAGTATTTGATTTAAAATAAAAGGTCTCTAATTTATTACATAAGTCAAGTGAAGATTATATAGGCATTTGTGGGATAATAGCCAACTGAAATGTTGATCAACAATATGGAATATTGATAATAAATCAAGTTAGTTGCTACAGTTTCATGTGGAGATTACAACTGAAAAGAGTTTTTTAAGTTAGATTGGCAGCATCAGTTGAAAAATGGTTGTTCCAAGGATAATTGTGGCAAATTGGGTAAAATTTGGACATATTATGAAACAGATAGTTTAATAGATCACTCATAGTTTATCTGAACAAATTTTGACATATTGAATAGTCTGGTCTACATCTATGGCCTATAGACTTTTCTGGCCAACAGATAAAGTCTATAGCTTTTTATGGACAACAGTAAGTCCATAGCATTGTATGGTCAACAGATAAGGTCTATAGCATTTTATGTCTGACAGATAAGACCTATAGCCTTTTATGGCCAGCAGATAAGGTCTATATCCTTCTATGGCCAACAGGTATGACCTATAGCCTTTTATGGCCAGCAGATAAGGCCTATGGCCTTCTATAGTCAACATGAGCTAGTAAATAGCATCAAATCTCATAGTTATTTTACCACATCAAGTTTAGAAGCTTACTTTATTATAGAAAAGTTAGAGATCAGATAGTTTAAGCTTTTGTAGAAAGCCATTCTGAAGAGAAAAATTTGGGGAAAAGGTGCCATAAATAAGTGATTGATTGGGAAGTTGAAGGATTCTTTCAATTGTAAGCAAGATCTTAGTTGAGTTCTTAATCTATATATTGATGATCAAACATCTGTTTAGCTTGGATTAAACAGATGTCTTCTGAAGTTTTCTGAAGTCTTATATAAAGGGGCAAATAGTCAAAAGAACTACAGAACAGTGGCAAATCAGAAGGTTTATAAGAGGATCTCCCTTCTCTTTTAATAAAAACTATCTTAACCCATATTCTCCCTTTTTTTGAAAGAGAGATTCTCTAGTATAGCAATCTTGGAACTGGTCAATAGGATCATAAAAGACATAAATTTATTATGTTTACCAATAGAAAACCCCTAATTAGAGAATTAGTAGAGCAGTGCCAATAACCTTAAGATCAGGAACTTTTTTGGACTTAATATTGTCATGTAAAAAATCTCTAGAACATGAAACTGCTTTGGTAGACCATTTAATGCTATGAATTATGTTCCCCCTAGTTACTTTGAATTCAGAACCTGAACGTAAAAATGCAGGATTGTCAAATCCTTGATCCAAATTTTGAATCACTTTTGCGGGATAGCCTTTTTTAATTAAATTGAATTCTTTGTATTTTTATTTAAGATGTTAAAAATGCGGGAACTCACAGACACTTTTCAAATTTCAAGTTGAACTGCATATTTCAAATGGACAAAATGAATTAACTGGAATTAGATTTGAAGCGTTAAAATCCATCAACCATTTTCATTAAGTTTACTATGTTTTTTGGAATTGCAGGATTGTCAAATCCAAGAACCAAATTTCAAATCACTTTTGAATGCCACTAGTAAACTCAGATATTAATTGCAGGAACTGGAATCCAAATTTAATGTACAATAAGAAACTAGGACAAATCAACCCAACTCAAGAAGTTCCACTCTGGATAAAATCAAATGAACAATTCAATCTCAACAACCATGTTTATAAATGAAATTAAGGGAAATTTAAAGTTGTCTAAACTGGAAATGATGCAATATTATGCACTCCAAATCACTATTATAACAACCAAAAAACCATATAATGATTTATGAGCTACCCTCCAATGACGCAGAAATTTTTTAAAAGTTTTTGGCCCCTGGCGTAGCCAGGGGCCACAAACTTTCTTTTGAGGAAGGAAGGAAGAAAGGGGGTGGGAAAGATAAACCATAAGTTTACTACACTATGTATTTATGTATTGCTATTAAGGATACTTGATTACAGTAGATTTTTAGAAAACACTAATAACAAAATAGAATTATATATTACAATCTATTTTAATCATGTTGCCTTTTCCTTGGTGTGTTGATAGTTCATTTTCTGTTGATAATGTGCTTGCATTTAATTGGATAGTTTCACCTCCAGTTGCCTTGGCAATACAAAATTGAATTGCCTCCCTGAGACCAACTGTGGTCATGGAGGCAGCTTGATTTCCTATTGTCAAGGCAACTGGAGATTAAACCATCCAATTAAATGCAAGCACATTACCAACAGAAAATGAACTATCAACATATCAAGGAAAAGACAACATGATAAGATAGATTGTAATATATAATTCTATATTTATATTATTGTTTTTTAAAATCTACTGTTATCAAGCATCCTTAATAGCAATACATGAATAGATAGTGTAGTAAACTGATGGTTTATCTTTGCTCCCTCTCCTTTTTCCTTTAAAGAAAATTTGTTGGCCCCTTGGCTACACTGGGGGCCAAAAACTTTTAAAAAAATTCTGCGTCATCAGGAGAGTAGCTCATAAATCATTATATGGGTTTATGGTTGCTATATTAGTGATTTAGAGTGCAGAATATTTCATCATTTCCAGTTTAGACAATTTTATATTTCACTTAATTTCATGTCTAAACATGGTTGTTGAGATTGTATTTTCCATTTGATTTTATCCAGAGTGGAGCTTCTTGATTTGGGTTGATTTGTCCTAGTTTCTTACTTTATATTCAATTTAGATTTCAGTTGCTGCAATTAATATCTGAGTTTACTAGTGGCATTCATTTATGATTTTAAATTTGGTTCTTGGATTTGACAATCCTGTAATTCCAAAAAATATAGTAACTTAATGAAAATGGTTGATAGATTTTAACGCTTCAAAACTGATTCCAGTTAACTCATTTTGTCCATTAGAAATATGCAGTTTGACTTGAACTTTGCAAAGTGTCTATGAGTTCCTGCATTTTTAAAATCTTAAGTAAAAATAAAAAGAATTCAATTTAATTAAAAAAGGCTATCCTGCAAAAGTGATTTGAAATTTGGACCAAGGATTTGACAATCCCACATTTTTACGTTCAGGTTCTGAATTTAAAGTACTTGAAGCATTTATCATGCCAAAGTTGATTTATTCAAGCTACCCAGACATTGCTTATGTGGTATAGCAAGTCTTACAGCCAGTACATGATCAATTTTAAGGGTAGTGAGTAGAAGGAAGCAATGAAACCTGCAGTGCAGGAGAAACCCCTTGCTGGGGAGTGCAAGTAGGGGTGATAGGGGGAGGGGGGTATGGGGACAAGGAGGGACAAGGGTGTGCAGTCCAGCTCTGGAGGAGCAATGGTGACAGAGAAGTCTGTGTAAATGACCACAAGGCCCTGGATGGTTGCCCATTCCAGAGCTATGTCTTTACTTCTTGTCCCTAGGGCTTCAAAAAAATTCCTGAGTTGTAATCCAGGACAACTTCTGGGAAACCAAGGCCTGTGGTATCTGGGTGAGGGCTGCTTTTTCATTGAAGGAGTGGATGACTGAGGAGTAGATAGCCCACAGCGCCATATGGAATATTACACCTTTATAGTAATCAGAAACTCTGAAGAGGAATCTATAAAGGAACCAATCTACCTTGCCATCATGGTAGGGAGAGTTGTATTCTCTGGTAGGATGGAGGAGGGAGCAGGTAGTTCTCCAAACCTTGACGCTAGTGGGGAATAGGAAGAACCTATGGAGCAGGGTGTCCTCTGCCCTACATCTTGCACAGATGGGGTTAGTGAAGTTGCTTCTATATGAAGTCCTGTACACCCTGTGTAGGACTTTTCAATTGTTGGTTATCATCTTGAGGTTGATCATTTCCATGTGGAATGTCTGTCAGTAAAACTTGCTAAGGGGAGTCTACCTCCATGGTGGAAGTATATCCAGGGCTTCAGGGGTGATAGTGCAGAAGGGGGTGTCTGTAACCTTGGTGCCTGGATTTGCCAGCAGGCCCAGGAAGCTTGGCTTCCAAAACTGCTGGGCTCTTCCCCTGTGCTGTGACTCAGGCTGGAAAGACCTTAGGCTCCAATATTCCTTGTAGGTAGTTGGGATTCTCTTCCATGATGGGTCTATACCCTGAGGGCCTCTATCAGTTGTGACTCCAGAGAGCCAGATGTTTAAGGTGTGAGGCTTTTGAGCTGGTGATAGTCCCAAAGCTCTATTCCATTGAGTCTTCAGGGAATATGCCCAATGTGGAGCAGGGATGTGGGCAGAGAGGATAAGAGGCATTGTTCTGCCAAAGATCCTAGCTACCACTTGTTTGACGTTGGTGAGGCCAAGACCTCCCTTGCTTGTGCTTCCAAATAGCTTTGGGGTTGTTATGGGCTGAGTGTTAGGTCTTCATAGCGCTGATTGGACAACCCTGTTCAGAGCCTGATAGAAGGTAGTGGAGAGAGGAAAGAACTGTGCAGTTAACCATATCTTGGAGTAACCCAGGTTGTTGACCACCTAAACTCTGCCAAGTTGGGTGACCAAGTTGCAGCAACAGCTTGACATGGCTTGTGTGATTTCTTTTAGTGTGTTGGATTCCATCAGATGGGTGTCAAAACCCCCACCTTCACCCAGGTGCCCAGGTGCCTTGCTGCATATGAGGTGGGCTTGATGCCCCAGGGAAGGCTAAACCTAGGAGCACCTAGGATGCTTTTCTGGGACTTACTGGAGTTGATCTTTGCCTGGGAGAGATAAGAGTATCTTTTCAGAAGTAAAGAAAAGTTCTTTGTGTCCTGTTTAGAGGATAGATCCACAATGCAGTCATCAGCAAATGCTTTAAATGGCCATGTCAAAGTTGAGGACAACACATTCAAGCAAGATATACTTAGTTTGAAACACTGTTTTTGGGATATCTTCTGGTTTAATGTGGATCTGGTGATATCCTGCTGCTAAATCAATTTTTGTGAAGAACTGGGACGCCCTCAGGGTATCAAAAAGTTCATCAATTAGGGGCAGGGTATACCTATTCTTAATTGTGACCTCTTTGAGCGCCCTGTAATTGGTGACTAGGCACAATCCTCTATATTTCTTTGCTACAAAAAAGACAGCCACACTAAAAGAAGATTTAGAGGGCTGTATGAGTCCTTTTTTGAGGGCTTTGTCTAGATAGGCCTTTAGTGTGTTGTCCTCTTGTGGTGCTAAGTGGTAGATAGGGTGTGCTTTTGGCATACTCCCTTTGAGGTCAATTTCATACTGGATGCCCCAGTCAGGCGGTAGTCCTGGTAACTTTTCTTAGAAAACAGAAGGGAACTCTTGGATTAGCTGTTGTCAAATTGGGTCTTGCTTGAGTGAGGTCTCTACATTTTTAAAGTGAATAATCTTGCACATGTGCAGGTTTTCTAAGAAGATTTGCTAGGGTCCTTTTCTTCTTCTGTTTCTGTAATTTTTACAAACACATGGTTTCTCATGAGTGTGTCAAGGTGGTTTGGATACACATGATGGTGCAACACTCCTTGTTGTATTGATGAGGGTAGCATTTTCCTGTTGATGTGAGGCTTGGTCTTTCTCATCTAATTCAGACCAAGTACTACATTGTACTTGGGGATTGGGATGATTGGGCTACCAATGGATAGTTTGAAAGTCCCATATCTGAGATTGGAAAGGCTTTGCTTCTCTGGTGACTGATGTGCTTCTTTTGTCTGCCATAACAACTCTCTTAACATTACTTTAGACCGTGGGTAGTTTAATGAGGTTGGCAAATCTTTTGTCAATGAGGGATTGGTCTGCTCCAGTTTCAAATAGTGCTATGCCCTGATATCTGTGAAAGAAGAAAGTATAAGTGAGGAGTTCATTTCCAGTTTGGGTGGCAAACATTATAGGATTGCTGGAAGGTACTTGGATCATGGTGATTGAGTTCACATCTTGGTCCTTGTATGAGTCTTGCAAAGTGGGGAAGGGCGGCTTGCCTAAGCACTCCCCTGAGATTTTCCCTCATTGGGTTGTGTTTTCAGTACACATCTGGTTAAATTGAGGTGCTGATGGTTTCTGCCTTGAGGGTTAGGGTTATTAGCTTGGTTGGTTTTGCTTGTTGGATCAAGGGTCATTATTTGCTGATGGAACTCTCTTTCTGTTTGTTGGTTACATGAAGGTTATCAGATTTCTGTGAAGCTTGTTTACCTTTTCAAGAATATGTCTTGGAGTTTCTTGCAACAACACTTGTCAAACTGACATCTGATGTGTGTGGAAAGGTCATTGTAGAAGTCCAGTTGTGGTCCAGCCTCATCAAAGTTGATGGTGTTGGGAGCTCAGTCTTGTATGTCTTCATAGGCTGGAATGTACTCCTCAATAGTTCCTGTCATTTTGAAGGTTATGAGCTCTGATCATGATCACAACATCAGATTTCTTTATGGCAATTTTTCCAGGAAGGTGTTCTTGAAAATGTCCCAATCTTTGTTGTGACCAGGGTGTTGATCAAACCATTTTCTTACAAAGTGTGAGACAGCCCCAGTAACGTGTAAGGCAATTTCACTTGCCCAGAGTTCCAGGGGTACCCTACTTATGTAAACTTATTTTGGGTGCTTTGAATCCAGAGATTGGCATTTTTGCGGTGTAGTCCTGAGAATGTTCCAATTTCTGATGAGTGTAGGTGTTGAATATACAATGTTGGGTATTTTGATTGCTTCAGGAACTGGAAGAAGATTCAGGACTCCTTGTGTACTAAAGAAGTTGTGCTATTTGTTTGGTACAAGAATATTGTTGAAGACATTGAATCCCGTGGGGGTGTCCTGACCTTCTTTGTATTGTCTCCAGCTGATGGGGAGTGCCATATGTTGGGTTCTTTTCTTTGGAGGAATTTTATCTTTAAATTTCTCAGGTGTGGATAACCTACCTATCCTACCACTGTCAAATATATACTTCTGGGAAGTATAATAAACAAGATAAAGGGGAAAATTAAGAATATAATGATACTTTATTGGGTATTAGTTTATAGTATTATATAGTATCATGAGAAGCCATATACTATCCATGTACGTCATGGCAGTCATGAAGTTTTTCCAAGTATTGTTCCGCTTAGGACTCAAAAGGTTTGATCCCGTAATAGATGGGCAATTGATAAGAGTGTCACCAACTTAATGATTAGTCGGGGAATCATTTTGGAAGCTACTTAGGGAATTACTTTCCTGAGAGGGATTAATTGAATATGTTGCAACACTATTCTCAAAATAAAGTGTCAATATTTTTGTGCTCAGCATAGTCAAAAATATTGAATTTAGTCTTTCAGCATAAAAAATTGCTGTAATTTTGACTGCTGACATTGAACAGTTGACATAATTACTGAAAAATACTATGCAGATCACTTATAAAGCTTGGTTGAGATTTGGCAGGATTAGATTTTTAGTGAAAAAATTGTTTTATTTAAAAATACAAATTGTAAATATTTTTATATATAAATTCTCAAAGAAATAGTAGGGATTGAAGAGAAGAGCTTAAAGTACAACCCTGAGTACTTTGGTCTGAATTATCATATCATTATATGGGTACTTTTTGTTAAGAAACAGTATTTTACTAAAATCAGTGAAGGTATCAGCATGGAGACAGTTGGCCTTCTTTTATAGTATTATTTATTAAAATTTTCTTGAGTTATGTCACTTTTTTGTTTAGGCAACCTTCTTTGGTGTGATTTTAACAATGAGTTGATTTAACACAAAGTCAACATTATACTTATATCAAGATGGGATTGAAAATTGAATAATGTCAATAAAAATCATGAGAAAACAGTTTCCAAGTTATTAGACGCATTAGAAACAGACAAAAACACTGTAAGGAATAGGGAGATAGTATTCTTACAAGAGGTGATTTGGGAGAGAGGATAATTACAACTGAAATCCTGAAAATGATGAGTAAGAAGGAACAAAATTTCTGATAATCATGAGATAAGGAGACAATCAATTGAGGGCCATCAGGGTATGAGGAAGTTAACTCAACTAATGGCAGCCTTGACAGTAAATCTAACAGCTGGGGCCCAGAGCCTCCAGTGAACATGCATAACTAAAACTTTTGGAGAATAAATTAGCTTTATTGAGGTAATAGAGGTATCATAAAACAAGTTTCCTGAGAGAAATGAGAAAAGCCTTAAGAGTTTTCCAGGCTGGTGCCCAAACAACTCTGATTGGCTAAGAGGGGGTAGTTTTACTTAATTATCAAATTTCATCTCAGATGAACAGATGACAACATCAATGGCCATCAGGCCAGGCGCTGTTTTCAATAGGAAAAGTGTATCTTAATACTGGGGGCTCATAATTCTCTGGGCATAAGAGAGGGAGAGCAATTAATCTTTCTTCATTTGAAATGCCAGCTAAGGCCCACTTACAATTAATTACTTGGTTCAAGCTGTCAATTTTTTTCAGAGGTTTTGCAGATTTCTGTTGTTGGTCCTTCCTTTTCTTTGGGCAATCAATCATATGGATAAACTTTGCTTCAGTGACAATTTAAATATATAAGTTCTAGTTTTTATATATACATTTAAGCTTAAGTGAATTTCCAGAATTAGACAGAAGTTTATACAATAAGTCTAACATGCAAATAAGTAGCTTCATAATACAAAGAAACATATGAAAATTGTCAGAAAGCCTTTTTCATTGTTTATCTTATCATGAATGCAATAAAAGTTGGATTATAAATATAGAATAGTTATTTATAGAACAATGCATAACCCATTGAGAATAATCTAAATTCCTGATTGATGCCAACATCCAGATATCACTTACTAGAGTTGACCTAAAGGTAAAGTTAAAATTAAATTTTATCTTGATGGTTGATTACATTGTGCTTTGAACTTAAAATTAAGCCCTGCTGTTGCAACCAAGTTTCTGAACTTGCCTGCTAATGTATCTTACAATACACAGGGGGCGCTTGATGAGTCACCCCTTGACGTATCTAACAACATGAGCCAATCTGATGGCAATATTGAATGGCGGGCACTTCATCCTAATTAGGAGTGTTGGTAATTTGACCTGCTGATCTCCGCATGAGTTATTCCTTGGCTTCAAACCCTACATGGAACTTCCCACTATGCCACCCCCTTATGGCCTTGTGGCTTTCCCCATATAGTATATTAATCACAATATTCTACAATAAACAAGACCTTATTCTTATTATTCTGTCCTTTCTATTGGACTGTTTTCTTCCCCAATTCTAAATACTGAATCCTCATTGGTTCAGTTGCAACACTGCTCTAAGTGGTGGCATTGTTATGAGAGTTCCAATTTAAATTTGAAATTCTGACTTTATTAAGCCAACAGGAAAAATCAGCCTAGTTTGGGAGAAATCAAATTTTGCCAGTCAAGTGCCAAAACAATGCCAACATTCCGTAAGTCAAGATGCCAAATGAGTTCATTTTGATGGTTGCCCTCAGAGTCAACCAGGTGGTCAACTCCACAACACTCATAGAAATACAGCTAAATGGTCATCAAGTAGCTGCCACTAAAAGCTTACCATCTGACAATATCCCGGAGGAGGAGTGATTGTTTCAGATGGGGAATTGTTGCAATGTGCAACCAAATGGAGAAGTTATCCAATTTTAGAATAACATTTGCTCATTTCACTACCAAGTTAAACCCCAGCCCTGATCCTTCACACAATCATTCCTGGAATCTACCCCAGACCATCATCAGCATTATACTCCTGATTGATATCTTCTGCCTATAGAATCCTAATGATATTCGATAAAAATTATCCTCATTCTCCTCTGATCTTGCTTCCCCAAATCCTACTCTCAATATCACATTTTTACAGAACTTTCAAGTGAAAGAGTGTATCAGAATTCTAGCCTAGCTGTAAGTTGTGAGCTACTGATAATCAGAACTGTTAGTAAAAGTCTAAATGTTTTATAAGAATCATACACAAGCTTAGGCTATGCTCTAGGGCCTAAACATACTATACAAGCCTGATCAGAATCCTGGTTGATCAGTGTACATTGAGAGCAAGTCTAAAGCTTTTCTAGCGGCTGGGAAGCTATGGCCTGAGGGGGACAGACTGAAAAACAAACCATACACTGCAAGATCAAGGGTGGGTTTTCACATGTACATGCAGGGCAAATCCAACTACTAGTAGAAGCATTTTGGGGCAGGGGAGCCTCCTCGTCTGAAATCACTATAACTTCAGAAGCAGGGCGTTTCTGGCTGTTTGAGCTTTCTGATGATTTTGGTTTATCACTAGTACACCATGCTGGATGACCACCAGGCAGGCCAGCAGCTATTTTCTTTTGTTCAGTAAAGTATGTGAGTAATGTGGGGGGTGGTTTAGCAGCAATTGTTGCCGGTGCAGAGCCAAGTTTATAGCCCTTCCCTGTAAATGGAGTTGAACTTATGGCTGTACCAGATTGAGCTGTCCCAAAACTCTTATCTGGGGAAGCACCTAGGCGATATCCCTTTCCACTAAAACTAGAAGTGTATATCTCATTCATTATAAGATGCTCACATTCATCTGTCAATAACCCTAAAAGCCCATAAAATTTGTTATCGTGGGGGCCATGGACTATGTGATGCCAGTAAAGATGAGTAAATCTTAAAAGTATGGAAGATAAATTGCTAACCTATGTGAGAAAGTCTAGTTTAAAATTAATATAAGCATTTTGATGATTATTATGCTTACTCGTGTAATAGAGTTCCAAGCAAAGAGTGATAGGGAAGGAATGAAGATTGATTGTAAGGATGTCTCAGCCTGATTGCTATGTAGACTGTTTTTCCATAGTTTAATCCTAAACATCTTTAGACACATTTCATTTTATGCTTTACCTAATAGATTAGGGTTTTTGGGGTACATCTCTTTAAGCAATTTTACTTTCCACCCTCTATTCTTCATAATGGGCTCCACCTGCCAGAATTTTTTAATTAGGCTACACAGAACAGAAAGATTTGAGATAAAGATAGTCATTTTTAGATCTTCAAACCCCCCTAAGAATGAGATGCATTAAACTAATTAAAATAGCAATATCTGGTGGTATATATACTTTGTTCTCTTGAGATACTATAAACTTTCCCAAATAAAATAAAATTAAGGGCTAGATACAAAACTTTATGAGACTCTAAATGAGCAATTACTTAAGAATTTTAAAAGTGTTAAGCTTCCCAAGCTTTGAATCGATTAAATAGAAAAATTTTGAGGAATCATGAATATAACTATATTTTGAATATTTATTCTAGTGATGAGTTATCTCAATGTGTGAAATTTTTATATCTGCAGTTCCCAAGACTTTAAATTGGTTATTTGATCTGTGACATCAAAATTCTCCAATTTATTTAGCATTAATTAAGTATACTTTTTAAATTTTAGGTTCTGAATGTGCTGTTTATTAATTCTATAAAACGATAGCATTTGATCATTTTGAAGAGAAATTCTAACCCATAATTTAAATATCATGCTTGGCTACGTTTTAAAGAAACCAAAACACATAATATTGACTGAATCTGTTAAAAATGATAACTCCAAAAAAGTATTTACATTTACTCTTTTCAAGAGCTAGGGAAAACTTACACTGACAAGCTAAATTTAAGAAGCAATAAATAAAATCACTTGATAAAATAACTAGCTAGCCATGAATGCAAAGAAAGAATCTTGACTAGCTCGGTGAAGAAAACTGTACCTGGAGGGCCATTCTTTTCAGCAACTTCATAGCCTCATCTTGTTGTAATTGTTTCTTTAGAACAGTTACTTTGTCAAATAGACCAACATTATCCATAGTTAAGAATAATGATCTTAAGTCAGGAAAATTATACAAGTTACACTTGGCGAATTAAAAGCACCCTGGGTTTAGCCATTCAGTCTACTTCTCTATCGACGGCCAACAATCGATCGGCTAGGCTTTACGACGGAATATTTTAATTTGAATCAAGAATTAATGGATTTAAGTTAGAACTCCTTATTTTTCCACAATGCTTGAAAAAGGCGGATTTAGTTTAGCAATTATGCAGAATCAATTCATTAAGCTAATTAATGTGGCCTTTTTCTACCTAAAGCATCAGCTTGGCCCAACTCGAGGCATGAATATTATCTGATGAATTGAATTCTTATAATTATCTATACTTAAAGCCAGTGTTGTGACGATTTCACATCTGCTCCAATAGCTGATAAATAAAATATAATCCTTATCAGTGAGCTTTAAATTGTACATGGTAATAACTATATTATATAACTTGTTTAGTTTATTTAGCTGTTGTTGCTTTGGATTCTATCTGACTGGTGTTAATGTTACTGATGGCTTGACTGTACCTGTTCTCCTGTTCTCCTGTAGGCTGAATATCTGATATTTGTAAATCACTATTGCCCAGTATTAGGGCTGCAGTGGATTAAAAACATGCTGATTATGGCAAATGCCATAATTGATGCATCCAAGCCGTCACATTTCCAGATTTTGGATTCCCCTTACCTAGGGGAATCCAAATTTAAAAAAGGTCAAAGAGGGCTTTATTTTTAAAAATAACAGTCAAATTTGAATTATAATATTGTTTATTTTAAAATTTAAAAGAGAAAAAAATTATTTTTAAAAAAAATCCAGAAAACCATTAGTTTGTGGATGTATACAGAAACAATTCCGGAAAAATCATAGCTATGACAACTTTCTGGAATTGCTTCCAGATCTGAGACAAATGTCTGCTTTTTTATAAAGCAGCCATTGTTTCAGATCTGCTGCAGCCCTACCCAGTATGCAAGCTGCCAGCTTGAAAGTGCTCATCTGACATGAAAAGCTTTCCAGGTGATTCAAAATATATGAGTTTTTATTAAACTGTAAGCTTTGAGGTTGGTAGTAAAAAATGATTCTATTTTTGATTAATAAAACATGAAACTAAAAGTCCTCAGGTCACCTATTCCTTGACATGTTTTTTAGCTTTATTGAGGAACCTATCCACTTTAAGGAAGAACCCTTCTGGGTTTGAGCATAAACAACATGTTTAAAAAATAACTCAAAAAACTGAAAATAATTGAAAAATCTGCTTAAGTCTCTTGGGTGTAAAAAGTTTGAGAAAGGGAATTATTAGGTTTAAGATAAAAATTATCTACTATGAAGGAGGTTTACAGGAAATCAGTAGGCTTCAAAAAGTATTGAGTTAAGTCTAATTTTATTCAGTTAGATTTTGGGCAAGAGAGTGTGAGGAAATAAGGACTGCATTTGAGACCTTTAACATAATTTTGGAGCAAATACATGGTTTTTACAAAGATTGATAATTCTCAAAAAAGTGTTCAGTCTCCAAGAGGAATAAAAAACAACAACAGTGCCCATATCAACACTGCCAATGTCAACAGTGCCCATGTTGACACTTAATGGTGAAACTTTTTTAAGTAATTGCACAAATTACTCTGAACATTTTTAATATAGAAATAAGCAATACACATATGATACTATAAATTGACCCCAAAAAGCTCAAAAATGCAATAAAACACATCTTAATAATAAGGACAAATAAATAATTATTTCTCATTTTAATATATAAAATACACTCTTTACTATTTTTTTTTTTTTTTAATAAAAAAAAAAAAAAAAAAAAAAAAAAATAAAAAAAAAAATTATTTTTTTTTTGTTTATAATATAATATAAAATATAAATACCAACAACCCCCCCCCCTCCCTCTTTGTGGTTGGGGGGGGTGGTGTTTTTTTTTTTATTTTTCTCTTTGGGCAGAGGGAAAAATATTTGTTTTTTTTCTTTTGGGGCTGGGAGTGGTCCCCCCCCTAATTGGTGGTTTAATAGTGATTGTTCTTTTTTTTTTGGGGGGGGGGGAAACTTTTTGGGGGGTTGTTGGGTGTTTTCTCGGGGGTTTTTCTTTGAGAGAGTAATTGAAGATGCTGCAACAACTAAAAAATATTTTTTACCATAAAAATTAAAATATGATATAAAAAATAAAGGAAAAACATAAATATAAAAAATAAGGGAAAAAATAATTTATTTAGTATAATTTCTGATGGGTAGGCAGCTTTTAGAGAAGCTTCAGAGAGTGTCAGAACTTTTGGTTCTGCTATCAGACCTGGCGGTCTGAGTATAAGTCACTTTATTGAGTAGTTGTGTAATCTTGTCATTAGGGATATAAGATGCTTATATGGCAACAAGCATTACTTGTGATGCATGTGTATTACTTGGCAGGGCAACGGCTGGTGATGTCCAAGGGAGGCAACTTACAAACGGCTCTTCTAATCTGGTGGCTTGCTAAGGTCTTCAAGAACTGACTATGGTCTTCAAACTTGGATTTCTTCTTTTACTGTGAAAATGTTCTACAGTAGGATCTTCTTATTTTTTTCTGCCTTCCATTACTGTAAATTCAGAACCTAAACATAAAAATGCGGGGTTGTCAAATCCTTGGCCCGAATTTTGAATCACTTTTGCAGGATAGCCTTTTTTTAATTAAATTGAATTCTTTGTATTTTTATTTGAATTTTTAAAAATGCGGGAACTCATAGACACTTTGCAAAGTTCAAGTCAAACTGCATATTTCTAATGGACGAAATGAATTAACTGTAATCAGATTTAAAGTGTTCAAATCCATCAACCATTTTCATTAAGTTTACTATGTTTTTGAAATTGTGGGATTGTTAAATCCAAGAACCAAATTTCAAATCACTTTTGAATATCACTAGTAAACTCAGATATTAATTGCGGCAACTGGAATCCAAATTGAATGTAAAGTAATAAACTAGGACAAATCAACCCAAATCAAGAAGCTCCACTCTGGATAAAATCAAATGGAAAATACAATCTCAACAACCATGTTTTAGACATGAAATTAAGTGAAATATAAAATTGTCTAAACTGGAAATGATGCAATATTCTGCACTCTAAATCATTAATATAGCAACCATAAACCCATATAGTGATTTATGAGCTACTCTCCTGATGACGCAGAAATTTTTAAAAGTTTTTTGGCCCCTGGTGTAGCCAAGGGGCCAACAAATTTTCTTTAAAGGAAGAAGGAGAGGGAGCAAAGATAAACCATCAGTTTACTACACTATGTATTCATGTATTGCTGTTAAGGATGCTTGATAACAGTAGATTTCAGAGAATGCTAATAATTAATAGAATTATATATTACAATCTATTTTTATCACGTTCCCTTTTCCTTGGTGTGTTGATAGTTCATTTGCTGTTGATAATGTGCTTGCATTTAATTGGATAGTTTCACCTCCAGTTGCCTTGGCAATAGGAAATCAAATTATCTCCCCAAGACCAACTTTGGTCATGGAGGCGGCTTGATTTCCTATTGCCAAGGCAACTGGAGGTGAAACCATCCAATTAAATGCAAACACATTATCAGCAGCAAATGAACTATCAACACACCAAGGAAAAGGCAACATGGTAAAAACAGATTGTAATATATAGTTCTATTTTATTATTAGTATTTTCTGAAATCTACTGTAATCAAGCATCTAAATTTTAGCTGTCCTAAAATAGAATAGGGTGATTTTTGAGAATGCCTATGATTCTTAAAAGAATTAGCACAAATCCACTCTAGATCCTTTAGCATCCTTTTTGAGACACCCATAAATTATATTTATTTCAAATTCCTCGTAATTATGATTTGAAACTTGTTTCTTGGATTTGACAATCCTGCAATTTCAGATTTGTTAATTTTACATGATGTCTATGATTCATTTGAAATACAGGAAATCTCAAATTGTACATTAGAATCCTGCATTTCTTCTTGTGTATCCTGCATTTGTTTGCTGAGTTTTGTCTTTTGTTAGTTGAGTTATCTACTCAAGAGATTCAAAATTTGCCAATTTAAATAAATCAAAAAAATTCAAATTAAATGGTTGATTTTATTAAATATTTTATTTTTCACTCAGCTGAGTTGCTCGCAAAAGTGATTCAAAATTTGGACCAAGGATTTGACAATCCCACATTTTTACGTTTAGGTTCTGAATTTACAGTAGTCCAATGGAAGGGCTTTTATAGAGCTTGCGCCCTCTTGCCAGGGTAATATCATCTGGCACTTCTAACTCTTGCTTGGTCAGCCTTTCAATCCCCAGACCGCCAGCATCAACCCCCAGAGTCAAGCATCCATGCAATGGCATGGGATTTGATATCATAGTACCCTGAGCTGGGTACTGGTTGCCATAGAGTTATGCATAATCAGTTTAGCATGCTGGCGGTGGCGGCGCTAAATAATGACTCTATTTTTAGCGCATAGCTTATTATTCCTAAGCAACATTTCTTGCAGGGATTTGCAGTGGCACCGGCGGGTTGCCAGTGCAAATTGATCACAACCTTTTCAGATTCTCAGAGAAACTCATGATTACTAACTTGGCAGTTTGCTAGAGTATTCCAGAGTAACTCTAGCCAATTGGGAATCAGTCATAATTGGAGGTCTATGATATTCCTGGTTGTTCTTGTATTAGTGATCTGAATCTACTTTGTGAAGGCTTTTTAGATCAATTAAGCCTACTAGCAATATATTGGAAGCTTCTACAATTAATGGCTTGGCAGGTTGCCAAGATTAACAAGGTATAACAAAGTCAGTATAAATTTCTGACAAAGAGTGATTTGGATAAGAATATCTTTATTGAATAATGATTTAGGCTTTCCTAGCCAGAAATATTGTGGTAGAGACATAACTTGCATCAGTGGTTGGGTTATCAGGTGACATGACCCAGATTAGAATGGGTGGATACCTGGAAAAGCCAGATTAAAATTGGTTTGATACCAAAACATTCAAATGGTTAGAAAATTAGTTTATTATCAAATCAGACAATGTATGAATGTTAAACTAGGCTGGTTATAGATGAATTGGTTTAACATTCAAACCTTTGACAAAATCCTCTTTTAAGGAATTATTTGGGTACATCAGGAAGAGGCCTGATGTCACGGCTCATACCAGTGTCCAACTGGACTCCCACAGGAGAAGCAGGCCGGTCCTGGAAGGCCATGTCACAATGGGGCAATCCTGACGAGATAGTTGACTTCAGTGGCCCAGGGACACTAACTCCTAATGTGAGGCATAACCTGCTTAGCTAGCCCCAACACTGTAATATAGACAAAACCCAGCTTACTAAAGTCATATGCAGGAAGGGCATCTGGAAAGGGGGAGTGGCTGGTATCTCCTTCATAGTTGTTGGAATCTGGCCTCTAGAATGACCAGAAGGGAGGTCCAGGTGGTGAGGATGGTAAAACTTCAAGTCAATGGTGCAAGATGGCATAAACAAGTGTCCAGGAGAAGATCCAGGAGGAAAAGGAAAGACATAGGTGTATTGTGTAGTATATTCACAAAGAAATGTAAACAGAATGGTTATATTGGTGCAAAAATAGATAATTCCCACAAGAAAATAATGGGTTCTGGGCATAAAGTTGTTTATTTTAAGATTTCAACAGTGAGGAAGGCTTCCCCTCCTTCTCACTAATTATACTTACTGAGGAATAATTTGTTCTCTGTGCCACCAGAGGCCTGGCGGCATCATTTTCAATGACACTTAACAATGGCTTTGGAAATTGCGCACTGAGACCTGAGAAGGGAAGGGAATTGGCTGTTTCATCATGGTCATGGGTTTAGATGCAGCCTGCTAAGGTGCCATAGTTATTAATAAAACCCACAAGCAATTGAGCGCCCAATCAAACAATCAAACAGTTGCTTTCACAATTTATCATTTCCCAATATAAGTAGGACACAGCTTCATATTTAATATTGATTCCAGGGCTTTGCAGCATGTGGGCCTTCCAAACCTCTGGCTATTTGCAGTCATAAAGGGGAGTTTTCTCTGGAAAGGCAATAGGTAATTGTTTCCACATAGTTTGTTGTTCTGTGGCTAGGCATGCTAGCTGGTTGTCTTGGGCATTCTGGGCCCTGACACCTGGTCTTGACAGTGGTGGTCTGGTGTTCTTTGAAGTCATTCTGCAGTGGTTATTAGCCAACTGGAGTTTTCCCCTTTCTGAAGCAGAGGTATGATCAATGAGATTTCTTTGTGAGTAGCTCATTGGCTCCTTAGAATTTGACTAGGTATGTGTTTCTTTCTGTTTGTACTTGATGGTTCTTCCTAAACCTCTGTGTACTGAGCCTGGTTTATTTCTGTTTTCTGCCAGGATCCAAACAGGGGAGTTGATTGGGAGTGGTCTCTTGTTAGAGGATACTTTATACTTCTTGAGTCTCTTCTTTTGCTATTTTAGCTTTGAGGCATATGTGTTATAGTGCTGGAGTTTGGTTTACTGTAGGCAGCTTCACTGAGGAGACCTTTATATAGGGTTTTTGATATGGGTGACTATACCTGGTTTATATCCATATGTTAGATCAAATGGCAAGTAATCAGTTCCTTGGTTAATGCACACTCAAGACAATAGTAATACATGCTTCACATATAGTGGTTATATGTCTTTTGATTTTCCAATCATTACTTTATCAAGTGCTCTTATGAGGCTGTCATTTAGGTGTTCTAATCTACTATTGGCTTGTGGCCTTTATGGTGAGATTGTAAAGCGTTTGACTTTTTTGGCTTGTAGGTTTTTTATGTCCTGCTAGTTCTTTGTCTCCATCAGTGAGAATGTAGTCTGGGGTCCTATAGTTGGCTAGATTTCTCTTGTCAATGAAGCAGTTGACTGTTTCTGCTTTTGTGGTCTTTGATTGTCCAGAAAATTGGCCAGCAAGTTGCAAAGCCAATTAACACAATTAAGAAGTGTTGTACTTTTTTGGCTTTCTGGGAATGGCCCCACTACATCCAAGCCCCAAAATTTTTAATGGTTCAGGGTCAAGTACTGGGTTTACTGTTTGTGGTTCTTTGATGATGGGGTATTTTATGTGTCGCATATACTGTGTACTTATTTAGCAATTATGTGATGCCCTCCTTTAGGTTTGGCCACCATACTATTTCCTTCAATGTGAGGTATAAGTTGTTGGTCTTGGTTTGGCCTAGTAACCAATGATGTCTGATAAATGTGTCTACTCTTTGTGCCAAGGGTATATATTGTATGTGTTTGTCTTTTACAATGCAATATACTGTGTCATTGGAAACATGTAAGTGTTTCTTGTTTCTTACCAATGTGCCATGGGTTAGTTGATGGGTTTCAGGATCCTTGCCTTTAGTCTTACAGTATGTGGTGTATAAGTTAGGCCAGTCCAGATCAAGGTGGTTAGGGTGATTCTTTCTAGGCTGAAAAAGTCTAGAGAGAGCATCAGCTGTGACCAGCTCTGCCCCTCTTTTGTACTGGATGTCCAGATTAAGCTGTTCCAGTAAGGACATCCATTTTTCTTACTGCTGTGAAAGGGTGCTTTTTTGCTTTGAAATATATTAAGGATTTATGATCTGTTAGTATGCATGAATTCAAATGTCCTTCTACATACCATTTCCATTTTTTGAAAGTGTGATATATTGCAAGAAATTCCTTGTGTGTATTGAGTATCTCTGCTCAGTGTTTGTTAAATTTATATTTTCATAATATACTGGCAGGAAGTCCTGCTGCCCTGAATGGCAGATGTGTAGTATGGTGTAAATGGTGGTATCACTGGCATCCAACTCAAGCTTATAACACTTGTCATTATTAGGGTATTGCATGATTGGTGCTTCAATCAGAGCTTGTTTAAGTAGTTGGAAATTCTTATCACATTCTGGTGTCCAGATGAATTTCTTTTTGGCATTAACCTTGGTTAGGTCATTGATTGGTGTGGTTAGTTTTCTGCAGTCTTTGATGTATTTCCTTAGGTAAGCTACCATTCTGAGAAAGCATCTAACTTTTTTAACAGAGGTGGGGCATTGCATGTTATCTATGGCTTTTTATTTTATCTGGGTCTGCTTTAATGCCACCGTCAGAGACAATGTGGCCCAAGAACAGGAGTTCCTTTTCCATAAATTGGCACTTACTTGGTTTTGCATAAAGTTTGTGCTTTGCAAGTTGATTGGGTGTCTTGCGGACATGTGTGAGGTGTTCTTCTTTGGTTTTTGAGAATATGATGATAAAGTCAAGGTAGCATAATGTATTTGAGAGACTGATTAGTGCTTGGTTCATCATAGTGAAAAACATTGCTGGAGCGTTGATCATCCCAAAGTTCATTACCTTACATTCAAATGATCCAAATTGCATACAAAACACGGTTTTTGGTATATCTTTTTCTTTTACTTTGACTTGGTTATAAACTGAGGCAAGGTTGATTTTGGAGAAAAATTTGGCTCCAGAGAGTCTTGCAAACAGATCTTCTATAAGTGGAAGGGGATATTAATTTTTCACTGTGCTTGTATTGAGAGCTCTGTAGTCTGCTATCAGACAGAGTGAGCCTTCCTTTTTTCTTTACAAAAAAACTGCTGCCCCCACAGGGATTCTAAAGGTTGAATGAAACCTTTGGCTAGGTTTTCCTCAATATGACTTTTGAGGGTTTGTGTCTCCATGGGGGAGAGTCTGTAGAGGGGTGCGGATTTAGGCATGGCCTTGCATAGGTCAATGCCGTGTTTGACCTCCTGTTCAGGGGGTAACTCTGTGAGATCTTCTTTGAAGACATGAGCATATTTGTTTAGGAGCTTTGCCATCTCTGATTAACGTATTTTTGATTTATGTATATTATTGAACTCAGATTGTTTAATTATGTGTAGGTTACTGTCCTTGTTTAAATGTTCTGAGTCATCTTATTTTACTACTTGTAAAATACTGTGTCTCTTAGGATGAGGTTGTTAGGTTCTTTTAGAATGTTGAAATTGACTCCATTGTGTTTGATGGTCATAGTTTTTGTTTTCCATTATACGCCGGGGTTCACTCAGGTAAACCAATCCAGACCTGCTACAATGTCATAGTTTATGTTGTTTATGACAAGACTTTTTATGAACGTTTGCATGCCTTGGAGGACAATTCTGAAGGGAGTTGTTTTGCCTTTGAGTAGAACTTTTGATTTGTCTGCCATTCTTGTGTATTTGAAGTTGGACTTGACAACTGGTATTTTGTATTTGGTTAAAAATGGTTTGCTAACCATAGTGTGTTGTGCACCAGATTCAAATAGAATTATGTGTGTATGGGATTTATAAGTGCATGGGTAGACAAGAAGTTGGGAGCAATCTTTAATTTTTATGTTCATAAAAATGGGGGATTGTGGGACACATGGGATGCAAGCAGCAAAGTTTGTGCCTTGATACTTTTTATTGTTGGTTTGGGGGGAACAGGGGCACTTAAGCCTGTTCCCCCTCCTCTTTTCCCTGATCTTCAGTTTCAAGACATTCAAGTTCAGGGAATGTGGGTTGGATTCATGCCAGGTTTCTGTTTCAGCATTGTTGTAAATGTGCTTTATTAGCATAGTTACAAGGGGAAAACGTTTGAAAACTAGATAATGGCTTTATTAGAACAATGAGGATTATATAGTTAAAGTGAACTATTTTAAGAGGAATAATAATGTGAAAATCAATTGATTGTATTGGGCAAGGGGGTGACTTGATCTTGTTAATGAGTGAAGCACCAAATCAGATTGCCGCCTGGTTGAGATTGACATTGATTCTTTTTTCCTTGTTTGGTAATTTAAGTTGACTTCTGCATTTGACTTCAAGTGCCAGAGAAGTCAAGTTGAGTGGCATGTGATTTCTTGTGTGAAACTTTGATGAGGATTTGATCCCACTGTTTTAACATTAGGAAGCTCTTTTTCTCACCTAGGCCAATTAATTAATATAAAAATACTGTTAATTAGAAGTTTTTCTCTCTATTAATTCATTGGATTTTATCCTGGTTTATGGTTTCTGTTCCTGCTTCTGTCCTGGTTTTTGTTTATGTCCCAATTCTTTAAAGTTTGACATAGACCCAGTTGCTAACAGCTCAGCCCCATATCCAAACTATGTTAAATTATTTGATACAGTAGTTTTAAAAGCTATGTCAACAACCAAAAATACCTCAGATTTAAGAAAAATCCAACTATCAGGTTAAAATATACACTCTGTTAACAGGGTTTATTGGTGTTAATGGGAAAAATGAGTCAACACAGCAAAGAAGTGCTCACACGCAAAGCAAAACTATTCAAAATACAATCTGAAATATATTGATTCATAAACAAAATGGTGTGAGTTGAATTTCAGTGTACATATGCTTACTTTGTGAATTGGTGACAAAATACACCCAAGCAAGTTAGGGCAAAACTCAATCAAAAAACAAAACACAATAGCAACTCACTATGTAAACAAAATTACTCAATCAGTTTGTGCAATGGATTGTAATCAAGAATGATACCAAGGTATCTAAAATAAGACAAAAGATCTGAAACATAAATTTTAAAAGCATTGTGTTGGGTGCTTAATTTGGCGTAAAATCTGGGGAAATGGGTGGAATTTTTTTGGGTATTCTAAAATGGGCATCGTAAAACCAAAAACAACTAATTTAAGAAATAAAAATCTATAATTGGGATATTGGGTGGGGAAAATATTAATCAAATATCCATATTCAGATAAAAAGCAAAAATTAAAATTAGGGAGTAAATTAATTGAAATTTATTTAATATTTTATTAAATTTTTAAAATGGAAGGAAAACAACAACAGAGTACTAATGCACCCATTGTGCGCCGCAGTTGCAGTCACCCCTGCGGGTCAAAGAACAGAGTTAGTGCAACCCAATTGCCTACTCAGGAAGGAGATGGGAGAGGAGAGTTCAATAGTGATGCTGCACTGACACAGCCGGTTCAAGGAGCACAAGCTGCTAGGGTGTGGAGCGTCAACCCTTGGGTCCTTAAGCTGACCCAGAAGCCCACCAAGGTTATCAAACAAAAAAGTTAGAAACAAGGAGGTAGAACTTACTTCATATGTGTTTGACGCTGTGTACCGGCAAGAGTTGGTCCCATCAGCCATGCTGGAGAAGGTGAAGCATGTACTTGATATTAGCTACAAGCCCTACTTCAGTGATGGCAACCAGGAAGAGAACAAGGAGCCTGAGTTCTACCAAACTGATGAGTGACAGTTGGTTCTAAAGAAAGTTGCAGCCTTCTACAACAAGGTACCCCTGCCTTGCAAGCCAGTCCCTGAGCAAAATCCTAATTCAACTACTCCCACTAAGCCTGCTCAGAAGCGCATCCCAGATATCAAACAAATCATCCTGCTCAAGCTAATGCGGGAATCTGGTGATTACAAGGTGGTCATAGCTCTTTTTGGGGTGGATCCTAAGTACGCCTCAAAGACCTTCAACAAGTTCATTGATACTGGCTGAGTCCTTGCCACGGAGAAATCCTTGCATGTGTCAACCATGCTCACCAAGGAGTAAAAATGGTCAATCTGCCAGTGGATAACCCGTGATTGCCATCTTGAACTGGCAAATATACAGGCAATGGTCAAGTCTACTTTTGGGGTTGAGGCTTCAATTTCCTTTTACTACCATCTGGTGAAGGGGATGTGCTTTTCCTGGAAAAAGCTTGGGGTATCTCCCTATAATTGGAATAGCCCAACCAACAATGACGTCTGGAAAAAATACACAGATGTGTACATTGCCCTCAAAGCCAAGGGGACTGTCAAATTTTACTACATTGACAAATCAGCATTTGCCTCGTCAATGTGTAATGGGTATGGGTATGTCCCAAAAGGCTCCAATGACGGGATGGCTTGGCATGCTGCAGTCTGCGCCACAGCCTATTTGATGGTGGCTCTCCTTGGTCCAAAGGGAGTTGAGCTGTACCAAATGATTTTGGTATCTCACAATAGCCAGAACTTCCTATCATTTCTCAGATTGGTCCAGGAGCACCTGAGGCACACAAGCCCGGGCTTCACCAACGCAATTGTGCTGGACAATGTTGGTCTCCATAAGGTGGCTGATATTCTTGAGGAATTCCCAATGATTGACACCAGCATTGCAGTGGGCCCCCAGCAATTGGCCACAGCAAATTTGTGCCTTCTCTTCCTCCCTGCCTATTTGCCCTTCCTAAATCTCATTGAGGAAGTCTTTGGGTGGCTCAAGCAAGTTGTCAAGCAAGGAACCCCAACTGGGACCAAGGACCTGTTTAATTTGCTGCAGGCTGGGATCCACACCCTCCCAGCTGAGACTGTGGCCAAATTCTATGGCCATGCTAATTTGTTCATCCCTGCGTGCCTTACCAAACAGCCAATCAATTAAAGGCTTAGCTTGTCCAACTTTTTTATATTCTCTAATTTACTATTCAAGATTTATTAATTATCATTTTATATTTAGATGTTTCCAAGCCCGCAATCACATTCAGCAGGATCATCAATGAAGGTTAGTGATTTACTTATTTATAATCATTTTTTATTATGGCATCTAAGGGTATCTCAAACACTTGATACTGGATTACGTGAATATATTTACATCACTTTTGTCAAATAAATATAAAAATCAAATTAAAAAAGTTAAATGTAAAGTGTACAAATTAGAAGTAGATTTTATTGACATATATTATTATGCTTTTATGAAAAACTTCTCTGGATATATTTTGAAAATCTTGTTTGCTAAAATAAGACTTTAAAAAAATTATTTATAATAAAAATAATCTAGAGTATATAAGATGTTTATTGATATATAGAAAAAATTAAGAGCGCCTATAATGGGTTTGGCGGTATTTACCCACCCCACAATGAAGGTGGCGCACAACCTCCACCGCCACACCATGGACGGTGGATAAACCCTTATTAAAATATTCACGGCAGCTGGTAAAAGGGAGTATTGTTAGGTGAGAATGCAGGAGCAGCTTTTCTGGTGGGCCCGCAAACCTGTATATCCCAGCCAGGACCAGGGCCTCCTGGATCACATGGTCAACCAAGTTGTACCCGGGGGGACCTTCTTGTTGTCCAGGGAGAGCTGAGCCCTGTTGATCCCAAGAAGGACCCTGTCTAGGTCCTCTACAGACGCAGTCATCCCAAAGTAAAAGAGGAACCCCAGATAAACAACGAGGTGAAGCCTTTGCCCAGCAAAGGCTTCAGTAAACTCAAACAGCTTATTGAACACGTTACTAATCTTCTTCTTGTGTTTTGTTTTAGCAAAGATCAGTTCCATTGCTTGTGGGACCTCCGTCTTGTTAGCACTCCAGGTCAGCCCAAAGTCTGCCAGGAGGATTTTTTCTTGATTATGGCTGTTGAGTCTGCAACAGCCAGTTTTGCCACCGCGCGCCCAAAGTTGTCCAAGAGGTAAGAGATGATATGCTCTACTGGGAAGCAGAAGCAAGCAGCCGCATGGTCCCAGCCCATCTCTGGTACATTCTTGAATGGGAGTGTCTCCAGGACGTCCCAAACAAGCTCAACGGAGTTTACACAATAAACTCCACTGAGAACCACCGGGTCCAGGCAGACCAGTTGGACATCCTTGTAGGCAGTAACTTCCCACTCAGATGCCCCCTTGGTATGTATCAACCAGGCTAGTGTGTCCCTTGTCATCAGAAAGGTACCATGGACCCTGTCTTTGAGCTCCCACAAGACAGGGGGGAAAGATAGAGCTGTTTGGCCACATGAGTGGCATAATTTGAATAGAAGGTGGGCAGGACAAAAGGAACCAGGACCTGGCAGAGTTCACCATCAATGTTTTCTAAAAAAAGGTAAGTATTTTGGAATTTTTATTAATTATAATTTTTTATGTACCTTCACAGGTTTCCTCCTTGCTGGCGGCTTCAGTAGGCTTAGCCATTCTTGGCGCAAGCAGTTGGGCGGGCAATTCTGTATCCTCAGTTCTTGCTTGCTTGGCTGGCTTGAGATGTGCATACATTTCAGGATTCTTGACCCAGATGGACGGCGCAGAGAGGTAAAATGACTTGAAAAGGAGGCCCTTGACTACCGTCTTCTGAATGTTTAGTAAGTGCTCAATTGTCTTCTTGGGGGTGTCAGGTATTTTAGTCATAAGGGCCTTTGCAGACACCTTGTCAATTTTTTCTCCTGTAATAATGACAGCATTGACTTTTGCCTTGACCTTGCGGCCAATGTCTTTGATTTTTGCAATTGCAGAGTTGAGATCCTTCAAAATCTTCTCCAATTTTCTCATATGATTTTTTACAAACCTGTCCATATTTTTTATAGCTTTTGCCCCAATAAAATCTGTATTATTCTGATACTGTTACCTCTTTGTTTATTCCTGTTTGTTTTCCCATTTGCTACACTATCCCATCTTTTTACCCATTGGATATATGTTTTAAACTCATCTTAATATGTGTTGTTTGCTATGTGTTGGTATTGTTTCCTTAATTGCCATATTATTTTTGACGCTTTGCACAGCTCCTTGTGAAAATATTAACAAAAATTTGGTGATCAGCTCAATTTGAATTAGAAAATTATAGGTTAACTATGTTTAGATAAAGTTGTTACTGATCCAAATTCAAAACCTTAATGATAAACTTTAAGCCAATCAGGAGCCAAGTGATAAAGTGATAGTTGTGACATAAAGGGCCATTCAATAATTCTTTGATGCATGTGCACTAATTAATATGATTGGCTGGATCTTTTTCTATTGTGTGCCATTGTTGCTGTGGCTAGTTATAGGTGGACTAGTGCTAACCCAGCAGCTGATTGGGCACTAGTCCATCAACAACTTGCCACAGCGGCAATGGTGTACAATGGCAAAACATCCTGCCAATCATATTAATTAGTGCACATGCATCAAAGAATAATTGAATGACCCTTTATGTCACAACAATCACTTTATCACTTGGCTCCTGGTTGGCTTAAAGTTTATCATTAAGGTTTTGAATTTGAATCAGTAACAACTTTATCTAAAAACAGTTAACACTATAATTTTCTAATTCAAATTTAGCTGATCACCAAATTGTTGTTAATGTTTTCACAAGGGGCTATGGTTGGGTGCTAAAAATAACTGTGTTCAGGATCTAGATACACAACATAGTAAATATATGATTTTATAGAAATAAGCTGAACATAAAGAATAAAACCAACTATAAACAAAGAGAACATGAACAATTGAATTAAAAAAAGATAATATAAATAGAAAATGTTTGGTGACAGGGGATTTATTAGGGAGAGAAAGAGTGATGCCTAGTAGGAAGAATAGCGTGGG